>BMAC01000477.1:676443-695999 GCA_014905375.1 Phtheirospermum japonicum
AAGATCTTCCTTTTCTAAACCATTGATTTTTGCTAAGTTAATTTGTTGACTTTTTCAAATAAGCTTGACTTTAATTTTCCCTCCATTTTCCTTAATTTAAATTATAAGTTTTATTAGTTAACTAGTTTAGATTAATCGTTTTAAATAAACTTTAATTTCCTTTTCATTTTCAATGTTTTTAAATCTTCTATTTCAATTTGAAAGTTTAGTTATAAAAACCGAAACCAAAACAATGACTACTGCTTTCTTAGTTTAGAATAGTTAGTCGCTACCGACGATAAGAGCAATTAAGAAACCGACAAGCCGATAACATCCATTCTCGAGAGACACGACTCGGGAAGAACTCGCCGCCCTACAACCGGCTCCGTACTCTTGCGGAGACGGACTCCGAAACTAGCGCGTCGAGAATTAATCGATCAGTCATAACCCGTTAGGCCATCTGACCCGATTTTATAATGTATTGATTTTTGTACTATAATATATTGATTTTTAATAAATCTCTAACCCATAATATGATGTAGTCATTTTTATACTATGATGTATTAGTTTTTCACTATAATATATTAACTTTTATACTATAATGTATTGATATTTAATTTTAATTTAACGGATGATATGTTAGGCCAAAATAACAAAAATGCTGCCCAAACAAGTGTGAGCAAGTGAATCCACGTTTAATATGGGTAAGCGAAATTCCTCTTCACCTAATTTAATAAAACTTAAAAAATCACACGGGAAGCGCTTCGAAAGATAACTGCCACCAATGAGTAACTACGGGTGACGTTTTTTATGTTTAGACCAACTCCAATAATTATAAATAGCGTGTGACACTATTTGTGGGTTCATTCTCAATAGTTGTGACTCCATTCTATTATTCGTGACGTTTTGGTAGCATCACCCGTATTAGATGGTTTTAACAAGTGTTCTAAAAATCGATAAGCGGCCGCTAGGCGCTAGACCAGCGCCTAGGGCGCCTAGGCGGGGCCTAGAATTTGAGAATAAATACCCTTATTTACAACATTACATCAAACATTTAATAGTTCAATATACCACCTGCTACACAATAAAGTATATGACAATCCAAAACTAAAAGTAATGATCACAAGTTCAAAACTATTGTTCAATTCAAAGTTCAAAACAATATAAATCCATAGTACACATTACAAAATCAAAATAACTAAATAAGGGCAAGAGTTCTCAATCTGTTTCTATTATGTTCTGTCTTAATTCTTGCCCCGTAACAATTGAATTGGCTTTAAAAAAATTTAAAACCAAATCGACGTCGTCTTGGATTTAAAAAAAAAAAAAAATTGAACTGCTGGCGCCTAGGCGGCGCCGAATTCCTCCGGCGATTATTTTGCCCGATTTTCAAAAATCGTGGGCGGTTCGAGGGCGCCTAGGCCGATTTTTAGAATAATGGTTTTAACATTGTTTCGAAAACCGGACCGGTCATCGAACCGATAAAGTTACAGGTTCAGTGGTTCACAGGTTCAACCGTGGTCGAACCAGTTTTAAATATATATATATATATATATATATATATATATATACCACTATTAAATATGTTATAAATAAATAGAATAAATTAGATTAATAAAATATATATGATTATAAAATTTAATTCAATGAATCCATATGAATAAATATGAATTCATCAACCACAATACAACATAGAAAAATGTAGTTGAGTCCATATGAATAAATATGAATTCATCAACCACAATACAACATAGAAAAATGTAGTTGAATTAAATATAATGAAGAAAAATCAAATAAAATAGTTCAATTCTAATATCATCACTCCAAGTCCAACAACTTCAAAATGAAATAAAATTAGCCATCATAATTTGTATTTATTTGTACTCCAAATAAAAAAAATAAGACCCCATCAATTTTCATTTAATATAAAAAATAAAAAGCAAAAAAAAAATCAAAAAAATAAATAAAAAAAACCAGTTGAACCTGACACAGGTTCACCGGTCCAACCGGTTCATGACCGGTTTGACCGGTTTTTGAGTCTGCCGGTTTGCACATGAAAATCGGACCGATGTGGTGACCGGTTCCCGATCGAACCGGCCGATCCGGTCCGATTTTCAGAACCATGATTTTAAGTGTTATTTAAATCAGCGGCGATGCGAAAATGACGTTTATGCTATCTGGAACATACTAATTAGTTTTTTTTTTTGTACTACTGAGCAGTGTTCTTAAAACCGCTAGGCGGCTGCTAGGCGCCAGACCAGTGTCTAGCGCCTAGGCGGGTCGAGACGGGGTTTAAGTGGGGCCTAGAATTTGAGAATAAATACCCTAATTTATAACATTACATCCAACCATTTAATAGTTCAATATAATACCTAATACACAATAAAATATATAACAATTTAAAAGTAAAAGTAATGATCACAAGTTTAAAACTATTGTTCAATTCAAAGTTCAAAACAACATAGATCCATCAATTCATTAGACAAATAACAATACCATAGCATACATTAAAAAATCAAAATAATCAAAAAATAGGCAAAAAAACGACGTTGTTTTAGGCCAGAAAAATTATATAAAAAAAAACTGGTCTGGCGCCTAAGCGCCGACTTGGGCGAGAGGGCGATTAGGTGGCGCCTAGGCAGCGCTTAGGGCGTCCGACGATTTCTTTGACCGATTTTCGAAAATCGTAGGCGGATTGGTGGCGCCTAGGGTGATTTTTAGAACAGAGCTACTGAGTATGCAAAAGTTATTTTTGCATTTATTTTAGATGGATAATATTTATAATTAAAACATATTTAATAAATATATATGCTTAGTGATACAATAAATCAAAATATAAAAAAGAAAAGAGAAAAAGGTGCGGGACTTAATCAGAAAGGTTGACTATAGGACCTCTATAAGTTTGAACACTCAACGGTGATTGCGGCCAATATTGTCTTTGTGCAATTTCCCATTTTTAATTATTTGAATGGTCTGCACATGACCAATGTCAAAGTCAACAGCTTTTTTGATCTTCATGTTTTATTAGTTTATGCTTATCATACAAAATTGTTGTTGACATATTTATGAATAAAATACCAGGAATTTTACGATGCCCATATACATGACCTTAGACTGGTGGGGTTTGTGAACCTGTGGCGAATTCAGAACACATTGAGAGAATCACCTAATTTTATATAGAATATTATATAAATATGAATGTTAAATATGAGATAATTAAATTAAAACTTGTGTAATTCAATAAAGAAGAATATACGGGAATTGGGGGCATGTCCCCATAAATCAACGTATATAGATATTGATAGTTGATTGCATTAATAATTAGTGGATACCTAATTGCACTAGTGTTTGTATAGAAATTTTCGATAAATATCGTATGAAATGATAAAAAAGGGCGTTCACACAATTTATTATTGGGTATATCTTTATTAACAACAAAAATTTATAATATATTTATTAATTAAAGTAACTTTTACATAAAAATAATCATTATTTAAAAATTACTATTAAAAAAATTTCTTGAGTCGTAAATTTTTTAATATATTAAATTTAATTTGAATAATTATAACTATTATTTAATCAGAAAAGTTGTATATAATTTTTGTTTTTGAATTAATAATATAATTATATATATATATATATAAGAATTTATAATTATTTAATTATAATACATCTTAAAATAATATTATATATTTATAATTTAGTTAATTATTTATAAAATGAGATATATAATTATAATAATTATTTATAAATATAATATAATATACATAATAAATTAATTAATTATAAATTTAATTTAATTAGAATATAAATTTATAAATATAATACAATTGTTTATATATTTATATATTAATAAATAATATTATATATTTATAATAATTATATATCATTATTTATATACAATATATATTTATAATATTTATAAATATATTTATAATAATATTTATAAATATATTTATTAATAATATATATTTATAATAATATTATGTATTTATATTATCATTATTCATAAATATAATCTACATTTATAAATATAATATAATTAATTATAAATATAATTTATAACTTAATTTACATATCTAAAATATATAAATTCTCAAATAGAATTGACTTGGCGAGAGGGTAACACCGCTCCTCTATTTAAAGAGGTCGCGGATTCGAATCCCACCCAAGTCATATGTGGGATTTAAATTGACGTGGGTTGGGCAGGTTGGGGGCTTACTCAATTCTGACGGGTACGTTAATCCCGTCAGCAATGAATTTGCTGCGCTAAAAATGCTGATGGACAGTACTCGTCTGCAAATTGATTGCTGACGGATCCGCCCGTCAGCAAACAACCTTTTTTGTTGTAGTGATACTCTTCTCAAGAAGCTCTTATATGGATCTTTTTCAAAATTAAATTTTTGGACCCAAAAACTAATTCTATTTACCGACAATTTAATATGTGGACCCGGATGCACCTTGTTAGGTACACCAGGTAAAAATCTTTTATTGTCTAGTTGTATAAGATAATATATGTCAGTCATACGTGATGATATATTAGAGTTATATATGATGATATGATAAAAATATAGAGTTTAGAGTTTAATTTTTCATTTTAGAATTTACTTTTTCATTTCAGGATTTAGTTTTCATTTTAGGATTTAATTTTCCATTTTAAGGTCCCGGCATAAATCAATTATAATACCAGTTATATGTGATGATATATGTCAGTTATATGTAATTATATATGTTAGTTATATGTGATGATATATGACAAAAATTTAGGATTTAGTTTTCCATTTTTTGGGTTATTTCTATTTTAGAGTTTATATTTTTATTTTAGGGTTTTGAATTTTAAGTTTAGCATTTCAGTTATTTGTTATGATATATATCAGTTATATATGATGATATGTGTCAATTATATGTGATGATAAATAAAATTAATGGGTGCATGTAATGTGCACCCAAGTTCACGGTATAATGACTTCTATTTACAAAACATATTAATTAGAGGATTTGACTGGTCAATTATCTTAATTGAGTCAAATCATCTTATTTTCACTCAACCCTCTCTTTACCAAACGTGGTTAATGAATCCTCTATTGAGATTCACCGATTTCACGTGTCATGTCAGATTGTTGCACAAGTTTATAACGACCAATAGGATGTTATATCTTTCTAAAATTAAAATCCAAATTTGTGTTTATCACAGTTAACTATGTTATTTCATGCATGCTATTACTTAAATATTATGATGATGTGTGTGGATGTGTTTTCATCTCATTTTTTAAATTCTAGCCGAAAAAGTGATAATTGACAATTTATTTATTTCATGTGAAATTTGAGAATATTTGAGTGAAGAACCATAGGTTCGACACAAGAGGAATCGTTTGCACGAGTAGTTTTGACTTATGTTTTTAGATATATAATAATTTGAAAGTTAGTAGTAGTAAACTCCATTTTCAATATTTTAATTTGAATATATAATATAATATTAATAATATTGTAGACGTGGATCCTAATAGATATATTTAATTTAAAATAGTGATATTTTAAGTAGGTTTTATTAGTAATGATGGATATCACATCCTACGATAAGATGTGATTAGTAAATTTAAAATGAAATGATGTAAATAATGAAAATTTTAAAAACGATTATTTCCAATTAAAAATAAGAAGCAAACATGATTTTAATTTTCTTAATAATTGAAAATTAGAAATTATTAGATGAAAACACTTCTATATGTACTTTATATTTCTGAAATTAGGTTTACCTGTGAAAATGAATATATTTGGATTAATAATCGTGAAACTTTGATCAACATAACTTAATGATCTGATTTCATGATTCAGTTTGAGAAGTGTGTTTTGCTTCATAGTTTTTCGTTATAAACAAAGTACCCCAAAAATAGGTATTTTTTTTCAAGAACCGCAACCACCTTTTGAATGTGTATAGTTATACTCCGTTTGGTAAAAGGAAATGTGTCTACCCGTATTCCACCAAATGGTGCATAAATAAAATGGCCTTGTTTGTCAATTAGATAGTTGTTAGCTGATAGCTGATTGATAAAACGAAAAAGATTGGTTACTAAGAATAGGGGTACTAACCTCAAATCACAGGTCAGAAGCCTGAAATACTGATAGAATAACATCACAGCGACCTGGTTGATCTCCAAAAAGCATCCTGACGACCTAACCGATCCTGCAAAACAACACCCCAAGCCAAGGCGGTGGACGGCCTCGGCGAAGGTCCTCCGATGCTTAAGTCAGAAAGTGCGAGAGATATTTCGAGAGCACAAAATAGGATTAATCAACTTAAAAATAAAGAGAGGCGTGCAGTCCTTTTATATAGGCAAGAGAAGTGTTCCCCAAACTAGGGTTACCTTCTCCCACTATAATTCCATAAATATCATGACCGACTTAGATTTAGGATTTCTCCTGTATGCTAAGTTCTCATAAATAATGAATTTCTCGCTTAAATTACCAGAATAGGACTGGGCCTGTGATTCTTTCCATACAGTCCGTCAGGACCCCACAATACCATCCATATTAGCCCATTCGGGCTCAATATTTACAAAGTCCATTAGCGAGCTACCAGACAACGCCAAGCCAATAAAATCATAAGAGGTCGCGACCCTATATGAGAGCTCACCCTCATACTCCAGGTCGCTACTCTATAAACCAGCTCGCCCACCTCTCAGAAGAAATTCTTATTCGGAAAAATGAGGCCGCTTTCCATAAATACCGACATATAGCTTACATGAATATTTAGTGTCGTATCACTGATTGTATAAGCTGATTTGAATATCGGATTGTATTAGCTGTTTGTATAAATGTGTTTGGTGAATAGCTGATAGCGGATAGTTATTTAAATGTATAAAATGACTAATATGGACATGGACTTAATTTATTGTTGAGTTTTTTCGATAATAATATAAATTTGTATGATGAGTTAATTGAATAATTAGAAAAATATATACAATATATATATATATATATATATTATATATATATATATGTATATATATATAACTCAAGATTTCATAGTTATCAAATATACAAATTCTTAAGTTGCTAATTCAGCTGAACTTCACAAGAATCTGAAATTATTGGTGTCTGATATTTAACCGCATATAAAAGTTGGGAGTGAATGAATTTAATTGAGTGGGAAGAAGAAAAAAAATGAAGGGATGAGTTTTATTATATTTTTTTTGAGATGAATTGGAGATGGAAGGCGTGAGATATTTATGTGGTAGGTTAACTTAAGTATTATTCTGGAGGATTAATTTGTTATTTAACCATATTTTGCAACCCTCTCTACCCAAAACGCTGCTACAAAAAGCTTTTTCTAAAAGAGCTTTTGGACCCAAAAAGCTAATTAAATCCTCTATTTACCAAACATATCGATTAGAGTATTTAACTGGTCAACTCTCTCAAATGAGTCAAATCCTCTAATTTTGCCCCAAACCGCTAATCACCAAACAAGGCCAATATATATATGAATATTATCAAATAATCATTCAAATTGAGGTATATTTATTAATTAATTTTAAATTTAATCTTAAGTATAAATAGTCTTTTTTTTTTTTAAATAATCTAAAACCATCACATGAATATAGCACAAAATTTTTACTATACAAAGAAACTATTAAGAACAGATCAAAATAAATAAATAAATAAATAAATAATAATTATAATAATAATAATAATAATAATAATAATAATAATAATAAAAATAATAATATAATGGGCAACAGGGTGGCTGGCGCTTGCCACTGTTGGCGCTGCCGCCGGCCACTGGTTTCTTTTTCGGTTATCGAAAATTATTTCTTGACGAGTTTTTTTTTGCCCAAGAATTTTTTTAGGCCAAAGATTTTTTACTATATGTTTGAATTCTTATTATATGTGTGAATTTCTTACTATATGTTCGGAGATTTCTTACTTAAAGCAAAAAAAAAAAAAAAAGTTGTCACCAGAATGAATTTTTTACTATGTCTAAAATTTCTTAATTAATGTCAAAAAATATTTATGGTCACCGGAAAATACTTCTTACTATATGTTCGAACTTCTTACTATATGTACACAAATTTCTTACTTAATATTCGAAAGTTCTTACTTGATGATAAAAATTATTTACTTTATTGCAACTTGACGTGCAAATATTGTTATGTATTTCTTACGTATTAAACACAAATTCTTTTGTTTTTTTGCCAAGATCTAAAAACGAAAAAAATTCTTACTTGGTACCAAATTTATTGTTAAGCATTTCATATTTAATTATATAATTGATTACTTTATAGTGAATTTCTAAATTTATGTTCGAAAAGGTAAGGAAATATCTTACTTTATATCCTATAAAGCAAGAAAATATATTACTCTATGTTCGAAAAAATAAGATTTTTTTTTTATTTTATAGTGAAATTTCTTACTTTATTTCCTAAAAAACAAGATAAATTCTTATTCTATGTCCGAAAAAGTTAGAAAAAATCTTAATTTATACTTTATGTGCGAAAAAATAATAAAGTTTCTTACTTGATATCCGATAATTTCTTACTTTGCACAAACTTTTTGTTCAACTTGTAGACCTCAAAGCTTAGCTGAACTAGCGGAAAGAATTTTACTTGAACAAAAAGAGGACATCGAGAAAATCATTTTTGGTGCGTTATGAAGATTAAAGTGAAGCGGCCCCTTACACGTATGTTGGGGTGGTTGGTTAATAATTTTAATGGGATGAGCTAAATTTTGAAAATCGATGCGAACAAGCAGTTCGTAATAACTCCCAACAATATTCATAACGTATTTTTATTTCATAAGAGTAGTGAGCAAAAAGTAGAAGTTATTAAATTGAATAACGATGTCACGATTGTAATAAGGATCCAAGGGGAGAATGCGTGATAGACGAGAATTATCCTATTGTAGAGTTGAAGATATCCACAGCTTCAATCTTCTACCACCAGAGTTTCAAACACTAAAGAGTGAAGATACAAATGTTGCTTATGATATAAATAGGGATTAGATGCAGCAATGAAGTCGGCCAGCCCTTGACAAAATAACCAACCTGTTGAAGTATATTGTCTTTTGTCTTTTGAGGCTTTCTCAACAATCGAGGCGATTGGTTATCTTTCCAAATTTTTATGTCCCAAAACAAGAGGCTCATGGTGGATATGGACAAGCGGGACAAGAAGTCATTGGTTTTTGTTTGTTTGATGCAAAGAAATTTGATGATGAAATGTAAGTTATTTACTCACATATTCAATGTGCTACTATTTATTTTAACAATTATTTAATTATTTATCTAATTTTCTCTTTTTTACTATTATTTTACAAAGGTAACACTTTTGAGCCAAAAGTGACACTTTTGGAGCCAAAAGTGACACTTTTGGAGCCAAAAGTGATTTTAATAATGGGAAAATTGTTAGTTTCATTTTAGACATTATTTCTTTCACATTTTTTTTTTGGAATTTCAGTAATGTTCTCTTTATCCATGATTCTCATACTATTGTTTTGCATGTAATTGTTGTGCTTTTGCTATTGTTTTAATTAGGATTTTATATTATTTTTAGTGGGTTTTGAGTAGTTTAGCTAAGTTTTCTAGGTTGATTTTCTTATTTTTGGGTTTTTGTGTTCTTCTTTTAGTTTTTTTGTGAAAATGGGTTAAGTGTTTTAATTGATTTAAAGTTGGTGAAATTCTTGGGTTTTTATGTGCAAAAAATCCTATTTTTATAGGTCAAGGGAGGCTTCAAAAACACCCAACATTCTGGAATACTAGCCACAACTTGCCACAATAGGCGCCAAGGCCTCCTCCCAGCACAGTGCTTGCTAAGCTACTCGCCACAGCAGGCGCCAGGGCCTCCTCCCAGCACAGCGCTTGCCAAACTGCTCGCCAAAGCAGGCGCCAACACCCAGCACTTGCCAAACTTCTCGCCACAGCAGGCGCCAATGCCCCCTCCCAGCAGTGCCTAGCGTTTGCCAGCCTGCTCGCTGACAGCAACGCCAATGGGTCAAATCTGGGTCAAACCTGGGTCGAACCTGGGAAAATCAAGCCTTTTAAGGCCAATTTGGCCCATTTAACCCAATTTAATCTAGTATAACTAGAACACAACTCTCATTTTGTAAAGGACATCACTCCCTTCCCATCCCTAACTTGGGTTTGGGATCAAATTACTCACAAGCTCTTGATAATTTTCTCTTTTCTTAGGTTTAGATTCAAATTCAAGCTTTGATGTAATTTCTTTTCTAGATTTAGATTTACTTTCATGCTTGGCCTTGGGTTTGTAAGCCTAGGAAGAATCCAAATACTCCTTTGGATTGTTACTTTTGATGCAATTTAATTCAAGCTTGCTACTCTTTCCTTTAATTCAAGTAAGTTTCCTTTCAATTTCATGTTTTATGCTTTATTTCTATGCTTATTCTTCATTTTCATGCTTTGTTCTTCATTTTATGTCTTTTGCCTTAGCACCTTGAATTCATGGTGAAACATATGAATTGTCTATGGAATCTAGATGAGTGACACATCTAGATCATAGATCGGCTCTTGGATCGTCTTGATTTTGAGATTTTTCTATGCTTTGTTTGCAATTTTATTTTTATGCATAGTTTTAGGTTAAATCTTTGATCTAATCTTTGTTTCTTGTTATTTTCCTTAAATTTTTGAACTTTCTTGTTAATTTCAATTGCTCTTTACATCCATGCTTTAAATTTTTGGTAATTTACAATATTTAGGATTTTATGCATAGTTGTACCTTGTGCTTGCATGCTTGTACTTGGTGAAACATTGCATTCTCTTGCTTAGTTTCATTACTTGCTTGCATTTACATATTGAGGCATCCGACGAGGCATTCTACAAACTTGTTATTTCATTTCCTAGTTTAGTTTAGCTTGTTTAATTGCTTTATTTTCATTTTCCTTTAATTTTCCAAGCTCGAAACACATTGAATTCTACAAACGAATCGAATTCCGATAATACCAAGCCAAGAAACCGTTTATTCATTTCAACACCACGAAAACTCACCAAACAAAATGGCATCGTTGTGACTCGTCTTGGTTTAGGCTTTCGATTTAATTGTTGTTTCATTGTGTTTTTAGCTTTCTTTGTTATTTCATTTTTTTTGTTAAGTATGTTAGGTAATTGTAGCTATGGTGGATACATTTCCAACATGGGAGGGCATGGTGCAAACCATGTTGGGAATGAAATGTTGTATAATGGGAATGGCAACGTGGGAGGGCATGGTGCAAACCACGTTGCCAATGGTGGATATGGATATGGGCAACCCGGCATGGGAGGGCATGGTGCAAACCATGTCGGGTTTGATGGTTTCTCGGGGGTGTATGGTTCCTTAGGTGGTTATGGAGCTCCAAATTCCTATCCGAACGTGCAAGCTCCGTACTCCTATCCGATCATGCACGCCCCAACTTCTGGCTCGTATGGATATGGTGCTCCACAAAATTATCCGAGTATGCCGAGCCCAAATTCCAGCCCGTATGACGATTCTTGTACTTCCAATTTCAATCATGCCCCAATTGGTTCTACTGATAGTGTCCCTAAGCACGATCCATATTGGATGTTTGGCTCCTATATCGCAAGTGGACCCCCCATCCGTACTATGAGGGATGTTAACCAACCTTTTTTTGGATGTGGATGGTGTGGATCGCGTGGTCATGTTACCGACTCTTTCCTTTTTGAGGATGTGTATGAAGACCATGGATATCCGGTGGGACCCAATTGTGCTCCACCATTGTTTACTCCGACGACGACTTCTACTCCTCTTGTTACTCCTCACGCGATGATTGCTCCTACTCCACGACAATTTTCAAGTCCGCCTTCACCTATGTTTCCGGTCGCGTTCTTCGATAAGTGTGGGGTGGTTGAGGATACATCCATCTCGTCGTCGTCGGAGGAGTTATTTTTGATTCCGAGTGTTTTTACTCCTCGTGACCCCTCCCCTTTTACTTCAAAGAAATCTTGTGAAGAGTGGGTGTTATATGGACTTCATCAAGGCCACGGTCGAACGAGTTTGTTTGGAAGGGAGGAGCAATGAGGAGGAGGTTGGGCCGGTTGTCGATATAGAGAGATTTTGTGAAGATGAGCCCCTTGTTCTTCTTGATGAGCCCGTTGTGCCTCTATTTGACCCCAATTTGTGTGTCAATGACTCTCGGTGTGTCGTTGAGGGCAACAACGACATTTTAGAGGGGGAGGTGGGGGTTATTGATGATAGGATTGGAGAATTTGAGGATTTTCTTGGGGTGGAGATTGTTGATGAGGGGTTGGGAGTCGATTCCATCGAGAAGCTTGAAGATTTTAGTGGTGTGGAAAATTTTGATGCTAAGATTAAAGAGTACCATGAAGGTATCGGTGATTTGTTCGAGCTAACACATACTTATTTGGAGGAAGAGGAGAACAAACCGATTACCATCTTGGAAAATTCGAACCGAGGTGAGGAGGAGAGGATGGTTAAAGGGCTTGATGTTCTTAAGAGTACTATTGATTGGATACCGGGATTGGTTGAGGGAGTTAGCTCTTTGAATTTGGTTCTTGATGAAATGGTGAGAGCCGGGATTTTGAGTTTGTTATTGGAGGGCTTGATGTTCGTGATATCCAAAAGTGAGTGGGTGAATCCCATTCACATGGTGCCAAGACGAGCGGCTCGTTAGTTATCGAGGATGGAGATGGAGAATTGTTGTCCATGAGGGCTACGACGAGGTGGAGGATGTTGATCGATTCTAAGAAGTTTAGAGCGGCTACCAAGACAGATCATTTCCCTCCCTCGTTTGTCGATCAAAGGTTGAAGAAGCTAGCCGGCCATTACTCCTATCGTTTCTTTGATGAGTCTTCGGGTCATTTTAAAATCACCATCCCACCCGAAGACCTAGCCGAGACGAGATCCAATTGCCCATTTAGAACGTTTGCTTTTTGGCGGATCTTATACGAGCTATGCAATGCGCCAAGGACGTTCCAAAGAGTGGATCCTCCCGACAAGGAGGAGATTGTATTGGTGGACCCTCCCGTGATATTTCCACCTTGACCAAAAAGAGAGTACGTCAAGCTAGTGACGTAAAACAAGTGCTTCTTGGGAGGCAACCCAAGTCTTTCAATTTCTTTCTTTCTTTCTTTTATTGAAAAATCCAAAAACATTCCAAAATTCAAAAATCCAAAAAATTGAAAAATTGAAAAACAAACAAAAATTATTTTGTTGAAGTTCATGTACATATTTCCTTGTGTTTTTGATTTTGTGTGATTTTCTTTTCTAGGTTTTGTTTTCCGACGTCAACCATTGGACGATTGGTAAAAGTGGTAGTGTTCATGAAGTCGGGAGATACTATCCATGCTCGATGTTCACCCGGATTGCTTAGATGCTTAAGTGGACCCCATCGAGCTCGACCAAAACTCGCTCGGTTAAGGGAGTTTCTATTCCCCCTCCTTTTACTTTATTTTCATTAAAATGCGGGTAACGCATGGTTTAAGTGTGGGGTGGGTAGGTGGTTAGGGTCCGGGTGTTGAAAAGCATGTTTGTTGTTCTTAACTTGAGCCTTGGCGAAGTGACGCTTACTATTTGCGCATTTATATGGTGGAGTCGATTTTTGTGTCTTTTGTGTGTTTATTACATCTTTAAGCAACTCCACATGCTTGGAAGTTTGAATAGTTTACTTGTCGGGTTTTTGCGTGTTTATGGCCTCTTGTGTGAGGGGTTGAATTTTTGTACTTCGTCCAAAACCCGCCTATATGTATAATCAACATTTTCTCGTGAAAAGATTGCAAAGTTCTAAAGCTCTTTTGATTTTGCTCTCAAATTCGATGCAAACTAGTGAGTAGCCTTGTGTGAGTTATCGGCTTGCTTTCATTTTTATGGAAATTGCATTGAGGAGGTTTGGTTTTGCTCGTACAAGATTGATTTTGAAAATGACCTCGAGGCACCTATATCACCCTTATTTCGGCCATATCCAAATATATACGCTACTTAAAAATCCCAAATAATCCCCTTTGATCCTTTATCCCGTTTTTTGTTAGTCGAGCTCGATTTTAGCTCTTGTATCTTCATAATTGTGAGGTGAGAGAGTTTATTGTTAGTTGATGAGAAATATGAAGGAAATCGATTGTGGGTTTCGGGTTTTGAGTTGCTTATACGAAAAAGAAAAATAAAAGAATAAAACTCCAACAAAAATCACGAAAAGTGATAAAGCGTGCGTTCAAGCGAAAAGCCTAATTTAAAGGCTAATTCTAGTAAAAAGAAGCAAATTTCAAAAGCTTCTAAGTGTAGTGAAGTAAAAGTCGGAAAAGAGTGAGTGAACGAAACGGTTTCGAGTGAGAGTTTGATGAATTGGGAAAGGTGAAGCGATCATAAGTTTCGGGTGTTAGAAATTAGGATTTTGTGTATTATTGATCACGTTTGATCGTGTGTTAGCCACTATATCCAAATATTACATACCTTACCAAAGAGCCAACATTACAACTCATAATAAAGACCTCTTTCGATTCTTACTTGGTCATGTACTATGAGCAATTTTGAGCGTCCAATTTGTGAAATCGTGATGAGTGCATGCATTGTCCGATTCGAGCGTATACACGTCCTATACACACTCGAGCAATTTGAGCGAACACCCTCAAAATTCCATTTGTGAGGAAATCAGCGATTTGGCTTGCATTTGAGAAAGAGTAATACGAGCAATGCTTGACGATAGCAAGTCTATGTTGATACTATCATCTTATAAATAAGGATAAGTATAAGGATTTTTCTTTTTACACAATGCTCATTGCATGTACACTCTCGATTCTTTTCGTTGTTCGAGGACGAACAAATCGATAAGTGTGGGGTAGTTGTTTTGCATGTAATTGTTGTGCTTTTCCTATTGTTTTAATTAGGATTTTATATTATTCTTAGTGGGTTTTGAGTAGTTTAGCTAAGTTTTCTAGGTTGATTTTCTTATTTTTGGGTTTTTGTGTTCTTCCTTTAGGTTTTTTGTGAAAAGGGGTTAAGTGTTTTAATTGATTTAAAGTTGGTAAAATTCTTGGGTTTTTATGTGCAAAAAATCCTATTTTTATAGGTCAAGGGAGGCTTCAAAAACACCCAACATTCTGGAATACTAGCCACAACTTGCCACAATAGGCACCAAGGCCTCCTCCCAGCACAGCGCTTGCAAGCTGCTCGCCACAGCAGGCGCTAGGGCCTCCTCCCAGCACAGCGCTTGCCAAACTGGTCGCCACAGCAGGCGCCAGCACCCAGCACTTGCTAAACTGCTCGCCACAGCAGGCGCCGGCGCCCCCTCCCAGCAGTGCCTGGCGTTTGCCAGCCTGCTCGCCAACAGCAACGCCAATGGGTCAAATCTGGGTCAAACTTGGGAAAATCAAGCCTTTTAAGGCCAATTTGGCCCATTTAACTCCTAACTATTTTGTTGACGTAGACTTGCAAGAAAGTCCCAATTTCTGAAGGTTACGCAAAGAGTTCAAAGTAATGCTCGAATATAACTCCATCATCAGTTTTTTCTAGAGGTTGATTTGTGTATACTAAACCCAAGCGCACGACCATGTTTCTTATATAACTCATGCATATCATTAATTGTCTTATTTGTCTGACATAAGACACAACACATAAGCCTATAAGTATTAGAATTTTAAACACAAATTAAAAGTGACAGTTTTGTATGGAAAAGTGACAGTGTTTTGTGGAGACAATGACACTTTTATACCAACAAATTACATCTCATTAAACAAAAAAAATAAAACATGACAAATTACATAATGCAATAGTGATTACATATTATAATTGACAAATTTGTAAGGAAAAGTGACATGATTTATAGAGAAAGTGTCAGTGAACTACTGTACATCAGAGAAGAAATAACGCATGATAGTTTTTAGAATGCAATAGAGTTTACCTAAGTGACAACTTTTGTAAAGAAAAGTGACAGTATTTTGTAGAGAAAGTTGCACTTTTATACCACTAAATTACATTACATCGAAGTAGAAATAACACAGAGGACAGGATTCAGAAATCAATAGTGATTATCTATAACAAGTGACAATTACATAAGGAAATGTGACGGGTTTTATAGAGAGTGTGATACTTTTTGCCAATAAATTACTGTACAATATGATCTCATACTAAAAATAACATGTAATTTCGAAAAGGCTAACAAACAATAAATAGGTTACCTTTTTAAATGATTTGTGTTGAATCCAGTTGTTCGTACTCAACTACATGTGCAAAATTAGAGATTTCTGCATTTTTATCAGAACAAACAATAATTTGTGAATTCAATATTTTGTGTTGTGTTACATGTGCGAAATTCGCATTAGATCCATGACGGAATTGCGTTGGAGTTATGGAAATAAGGATTTGAACTAAGAAAATTGGTATTCAATCTAAGAAACATTGGCGAAAGTGTTTGGAATTACAACGTTAAATTTGCGTTAATCATAGTTACATTCATTGTGGAGGCGTGACAAATTTCGTTGAGTTTCTCTTCTTGAGTTTGGAGGCAAGGAAAGAGAATTGAAAAAAAATATTAAAAAAAAGAAGATTTGGTAATTTATCTCGTCTTTTTTATAGGAGACTCAATTTATTAGGATGAATTCAAATTTAAACAAATTTGCGTGACCGTAAAACAACAAACTCATCTAACATTAAGAAAAGATTATATATCTTACATCCATCATCTTCTTGTAACACGGATACATTCTCAAAAAGAAATTAGTAAAGACGGGGCTATATAATAAGGGTTGGACTCTTGTTAGTCCAGATTAACGGGTCGCTCCCGTTAGACCGGGTTAAACCCGCATCCATTTTAATTAGAGTATTTAAATGAAATTATGTCAGATATTTGGGCTGGGTTCTTGAACATTTAACGCAAACAAAAACCAAAACCACCATCTCTCGTGTCCAACCAAAACCAGTGACACAAACCACCGCGACACAAAACCCCAGCAACTGCATCTCTCGTCTCCAACCACCATCTCCAAACCACCGCCTGTATCTCCATTGGTGAATCTCAAAAATCTCCAAACCACCGCGAATTTTTATCTCCACCGACGCATCTCCCATCTCCGAACCACCGCGAATTTGCATCTCCACCAGGCATCTCCGTCTCCATCTTCATCCGCCGTTTCTCTTCGCCACCGCCGTCAGCCCCTCATCGTAGAATAACCTTCAATTATCAGGTAATCTTCAATAATTAATTTGATTTTGACCTAATTGTATCAATTTGGTTTCGACCTAATTCTACAAATTTTCGTAACTGTTCGTAGGTTTTGAAGAATTTTACAAACTACAGAAGGAAATTGAAAACGAGATGGGTGATACATGGGAGAAAAATCCAATGTAGACGAAGGTAATATAGTATTGGTCTTATAACTATGATGTATTGGTCTTATAACTATGATGTATTGGTATTCTGACTGCACTGTACTTGGTTTTTTTGTTGTGTTATGTTGACATATTCACAGTAAAACATCAGGGGTCTTGTCTGAAACTATGAGTTATTATTCCATTATTGTATTGGTTTTTGGAATGTAATGTATTGGGTTTTTGGTTCAGTGTATTGCTATTCTGATTGCATGATATATGCCTTTTTAGGGATTAATTTTATTATTCAATTCAGGGGCTGTGATAATTCATGATTATAGTGATGAAGAAGGTGGAAGTAGCTTTGATAATGAATTGATAAATAATATCTTGTTGAATGATGAAGGTATGAAACTATTCTGATTGGATTGATTTTATTTCTAAAAAATATTCGAAGAAATCTTATGTGATAATTTATTGTTTTCCATTTTTTGTATTTAGGTGATACCACAAATTTAAGTGGTTCTCTTATTGGTGTAAAGAGAAAGAATTTTGAAGACATCTATGAGTTGTATTGTGGCCATGCACGTCAAGTTGGTTTTAGCGTCGGAAAACAACAACAAGGGTGAATGATGATAAGACAATGTTGTTGGAGATTGTATTTCTTGGAGAAGTGAATTCATGAGAAAGTATTATGAACTTGTCTTGAAAGCTTAGAAAAGTAATGAAGCGAGGAAAGTACTTGAAGATGGATTTACGAGAGATAATGAAGCTGTAAAGGCATTGATGCCCCTGATAAATTCAAACGAAGAAGAAACTGGTGTTTCTAGTTCATGTATCTCTATTTTGGATCCTGCGAGGGCTATTACAAAGGAGAGAAAAGCAAGACAGAAGTCATATCTTGAGAAAAGCAAGAAGAAGAATAGCACCAGTAACACATCAAATAGATCAAGTCAAGCAAAAGAGTTTTTCTAAAACTCCCAATCCTCGATTATTTTAGCATAACGGTAGTCATTAATTATTTATATTTATTTATAGACGTATTCACATTCACTGGATTACATATTGGTATTTTGATACTGTGATTTATTTTCTGTTATCTTAATACTTTATGGTATTTTCTAATTATATTTGATAAGTGTATTGGCTTTTCTATTCATGGTATTGGTTTTCTGTTCAATCTTATTGGTTTTCTGTTTAATCGTATTGATTTATATATTTGCAGTGTGTTTAGAAAATAAAAATACAGTGCATAAAAAACTACTTAATTATAGGAAAACTTTTGTGATTTGCATTACAAAAATCGTACATTTATTACAAAAACTCAATACATTATAGCACATAAACCAATACATTATTGATAATTGTATTGGCTTTTCTATTCATGGGTATTGGTTTTCTGTTCAATCGTATTGGTTTATATATTTGCAGTGTGTTTGGAAAATAAGAATACAGTGCATAAAAAACTACTTAATTATAGAAAAACTTTTGTGATTTGCATAACAAAAACCGTACATTTATTACAAAACTCAATACAATACAGCACATAAATCAATACATTATTTTACAAAAACTAATACAAAATATTTTGTCAAGGATTTACAAAAAATTGGGATTAAAATTCCCACCAATCACCAAAAGAAAAAAAAAAGCACAAAAAACACTTACTGCTAGACATAAAAATCACAGTTCATAACTTTTGTGATGGCATAACAAAAATTGTACATTTATTAAAAAAAAATAATATATCATAGCAAGCAAACCAATATATCAAGATTTACAAAAAATGGGGACTAAAAAATGTCCTAATTTGATGAACAATCACAGTTCAAGACTTTTATGCTTTCATATTTCACAAAGAAAAAAATATTTTTCATTTTTGAAACACCAATACTTTTTATCAAAAAAACCCATACCTTATTATAAAAAAAACCAATACTTGTGCATAATTCAAAAACCTAATTTGAGGCGTTGTATGCTAAAGTGATCGTTAGCTCGGCTAAAAGGACGACAAATATGTCTTGACATAGAAAGTTTAGATTGACTCCCAAAATCTAAAAGTACTAGGTAACCCTCCAAGTCGGTCCCCTCGTCCTTGCCCCGGCTAAGGTCTATCCACGGTCGAACCGTTAATCGACTCCCTACTAGCCCCGATCGTCTACCACTCTCTTTAACAAACAAAATCTAAAAAGAAGGAGAAAGAGAAAGCGTGCAAAGGTTGCACGTTTTATTACTTAATAACTACAAGGATTTATAACTTATCCTTGTTTTATTCATCATCATTTTTTTTATATTTTTCTTTTTTTTTTCGGATTTTTT
>BMAC01000477.1:713750-818477 GCA_014905375.1 Phtheirospermum japonicum
GCCCTCCGACGCTTAAGTTAATAAGCGGAAAATACACTTCTTCTCTCTTAATAATATTAGTGCACTCAAAAATAATAAAATGCGTAAATAAGCATTAACCTCAACAGAGAAGCCAAGGGCTCCTTTTTATAGGGACAGGAGAAGAATCCCAACGTTTAGGATTACCTTTCATGATAAGAATTCCATGTATGCCAGGATTCTCACAATCGTCTTGATAAGTTCAAAAAGTTGAACTACCAAATAAAGGGGGTACTGACCTCAAAAGTAGAGATCAGTGACCTAGAAAACCTTCGAACACGACACAGCGACCTCCAAAGAATCCGCAATCGTCTCAGCGACCTCGACTGCCTGCAAAACAGCGCCTTAGAACGGGCCGGATTTCGAGCCCGTTAAGACCCTCCGACGCTTAAGTTAATAAGCGGAAAATACACTTCTTCTCTCTTAATAATATTAGTGCACTCAAAAATAATAAAATGCGTAAATAAGCATTAACCTCAACAGAGAAGCCAAGGGCTCCTTTTATAGGGACAGGAGAAGAATCCCAACGTTTAGGATTACCTTTCATGATAAGAATTCCATGTATGCCAGGATTCTCACAATCGTCTCTTAATTAGGACTCCTCATTTATGGCCAGTTCCCATAAACAACAAAACTTCTCCATAAATATCCCAATTAAGCCGGGGCATACAACCCACCAGGCCCATAATGATTCACATACATTAGATCCACAAATCGGGCCCAAATACCCAGCCCAAAGTACAAGAGGTCGCGACCTTGTGTGGAAAGCCATCCCCATACTACAGGTCGCTACTCTTCACAAAACCATCCACTCGAACAAACACAGCTCGCCCACCTCCCAGGGGTACACCCTCCCTAGGAAATGAGGTCGCTTCCCACAAATAGCCACATTCACCACATAATTTCACGTATGGTTATTTTGGTTCGTATCAGATATATATGGTCAAATTACAATAATACCATTGAGTCGGGTACAGATTGAGTTGGCTTAATGGAAGAGAACCGTTAATCTGAATTTACCCAAATCTTTGGCGATTCAAATTCTGAAACATAGACGCGTAGAATATAGAAGCGGACAAAAATCGGTCTAGACAAAATCAGTTGCGTGTACGCCTCTCTCAAATATTTATTGTTATTCACTTGGTTCTCGCTAAATTCTTTTCACTGTTTTTATTTTCTTACTTTTATTTCTCTTTTAATGGGCCTAAAATATATTGCATGCAAATTATACTGGGGTCTGACCCCTCACGCCATTTTGAACCCACTTGCCTTTTTTAATTTTCATTTTACTTATCTCACGTTACCCTTTTTTTATGTCTTAAAATGTCAATGTGTGCAGTGGGTGTATTGTGTGATCATCATTTTTATATATCAAAATGTACAATATACTTTTCAATCAAAGTGTTCATAACAGTTATACTTTCGAGAATAACAGGTTACATGATTTTGAAAAATATATTTTTTTATTTCAAAAGTATAAATATTTATTTTAAAAGTATGTTGTTGATTTAGGTGTTAAATACATATGGGCAACAGAGTTGTGATGAAATAATTCATCTCGTTTAGAGCTATAATATCTCGAACCACAATTGAAGATTCCTATGAGTACCCATATTTCAATTGAAAAGGATGAAGAATTTTATGATTTTAAATAAAAGAAAATTATTGGTATATGTACAAAAAAAATGACATTGCGTTGCAGTCAAGATATACCCATAACTAACTCCCAACTTAAATAGCTCCACAATGAGAAAGTCCTTAATAATGTATTGTTTTACTAATAATACAATATAAGTATTTTGGTAATTTCTAACAAAACATGAAATTCATATCTCAAGTGATATATTCATTTTAAAAAATATATATCAATTTTTA
This sequence comes from Phtheirospermum japonicum, assembly GCA_014905375.1. Classification (NCBI taxonomy): domain Eukaryota; kingdom Viridiplantae; phylum Streptophyta; class Magnoliopsida; order Lamiales; family Orobanchaceae; genus Phtheirospermum; species Phtheirospermum japonicum. The sequence continues at coordinate 715,644 of BMAC01000477.1, forward strand.
ATTATAAAAGTCACTTTTGTATAAAAAATGTCATTTTTCATTAAAAAAAATGTCACTAGTATATATTATATTATAACATAATATATATCAATACACAATCATTTAGATGCAAATATGAAGGTAATACATTTGAGTTCAAGAGTGACAAATTTAAAAAACAAATTGATAATTTTTATTTAAGATACAAATAAATATTTTTTAGATGCTCTTAAAAAAATATATGTTATCCAAACATAGAATAACACTTTTAGAAATTCACAGTATTATGAGAAAAAGATTGACATTATTATTTTTTACTTAAATATTTAAATAATATGTAAAGTGAAACAATAATTAAAAAACCTGAATCCATTATACCGATAATAATCATTTCCGATCACACAGGATACTACTCTAAGACTAAACCGCGGACGCAAAGCCGACCCCAATGGTCACCCTACCAAATTTTCAAGTAAAAGTGCGAACATTTCTAGTTCAACTGTCAACACGCATTTAGAAACCCAAGATAGAGACAGAGACCCATGTCCAACACAATTCAAGGTCAAATTCAAAAAGTGCCCAACTTGCCAAAAACAATAGTTTTTCCCATTCGGTCCAATTAGTTTTTTGGAGGCTTTTCTTGCAACTGATCGATAGTTTTTTTTTTTTTTTTTTTTTTTAACCAGAAGAAAACGATAAGCAAATAGTCAAAGGGACAAATGGGCCCCTTTTCTCATTTTTAACATTTTCTTCTTTGTGGTTTGTAGTGACCAAGCGATCTCTTAATACCTCAGGCCCCATGGGGCCCAGAAGCAAGACCATGGGCTGTGTTAGTACTAAGTTACTACTTAGGTTGTTATTGCCTATCATTTATAATTTTTCTTGAAAATATATCATTTTTTTTTATTTTTCTCATATCATTTATTCAATTCATTTTCCAAATAAATCATTCAATTATCGATCATTATTACACAATATTTTTATAAATATTACTATTCTCCAACTCACATAACTCTAACTACAAATCATTTTCAGTCACCATTATACTAAGTTTTAATATTAAATTAAGTTCATTATTTACTTTTTCATCTCATATTTATTCACAATTCCAAATTCGTATCCTTATTTCAAAAAATAAATGAATCACTATTCTCTCTCATTTCCAGACATTCCAATTTCCAAAATGCAAAGATAGGCAATCTCGTTCTTAGCCTTCCAACTAATTTTGTCAAAATGATTAACCAGAAAACAAATTGTGTTCACTACGTTTCTCGTCTATGGTTTCTAACATGGCTAAAGGTTTTAAAACTGTTGCTAGAAGAATTCATTGAGCCTACGTATTAACTTTGTAATCTTGTTTTACACAACCAACGTATGTCTATTGTCACAGTCGTCCACAATCTATATGGATGTGATAGGCGCATCAATTTAGACCTTGAAAATTATGGATAACCAGATAGTTGGTAAGTCTAAGGAGGCATCCGACATCAAGTTATGATGCAACCCTCTTCTTAGATAATGGGGTAGTGCAAACCTCTTTTCTTTGCCATGGCTTAGAGGTGAAACATTCCTTCGCTATCATCCTACATCAGATTGGTATCAGAGACAAGTTGTAGCAATCTCGATTCGGTAGATGATAGCATGTATCATTGATCTAGTGGGTGAATAATGCAGGTGCATCATTCAAACCATTATACCAATCAAACCACGAGTCAGTGAAGACCTAATGTTTGTTTAAAGCCCAATCTAACCACAGGGAATTCATGGGAGGATCTAGTGGTTGGTAAAAGCCTAAGGAGGCTCTTGAGAAACGGGAAATAGGAAGTAAGTTAGGATCTCACTACAAAAAAAATATGGCAATGCTGACGGGTTTTGTTGACGGCCATTGACGGGCCAATTGTGCTGACGGCTTACTGACGGGCAAAGGCCGTCAGCGAGTAGCCCGTCAGCAAGCCGTCAGTATTTTGATAAGTCGATGGTACCCGTCAGCATAATTAAAAAAATAATGCTGACGGGTACAAGCCCATTAGCGAAATTAAAAAAAAAAAATATATGCTGACGGGTATCGTGCCCGTCAGTATTTCTGTTTTAAAAGGACAGATCTGCCCTTCAGAAACAGAACAGATCGAACCCCCCACCCCCCGTTCCCGACGCAGCTCCGCCCTCGACGCTGCCTCCGCCTCCGACGGCAGCCTCAGCTCCAGCCCCGACGCCGCCCACCTTTCCTAGCCATTCCCCACCGTTTCCCAGCCACCGTTCGCCGCCGTTTCTCAAGGTTGAGTTTTTCTAAAATTATTTTTTATTTTTTTATGTATTAATTTGTGTTTGTTTGATTTAATTAGAATTATTGGTTTAATTAGGGTTAATTTTAGGGATTATTTTATATTTAGGGTTGATTTTAGGGATAAATATATAATTAGAGTTTAATTAGGGATAATTATATAATTAGGGTTAAATTTAGTGATAATTATTTAATTAGAATTTAGTTTAGGGATAATTATATAATTAGAGTGTAATTTAGTAATAAATATATAATTAGGGTTTAATTAGGGATATTATATAATTAGAGTTTAATTTAGGAATTATTGTATATTTAGGGTTGATTATAGGGATAAATATATAATTAGGATTTAATTAGGGATAATTATATAATTGGAGTTTAATTTAGGGATATTTATATAATTAGGGTTTTATTAGGGATTTATTGTATAATTAAGGACTATTGTATATTTAGGGTTGATTTTAGGGATAAATATATAATTAGAGTTTAATTTAGGGATAAATATATAAATAGGGTTTAATTAAGGTCCGATTATGCAATTAGGGTTCATTAGTTCAAATAGGGTTCGATTATGTTATGCAATTATTTTTTAAAGTTCATGCGATGGTAGTTTTTAAATGTCGTGGTGATCGGTTATGTTAATTTAATGTATGTTACAGTTTAATTGTGATTGATTGATATTGTGATTGGTTTGGAAAGACGTCGGTGATGACGTGGTGTATGGCGCCGGCCGAGAGGTTTTGTCCCTCCAATAATGGATTTTAATTTTTTTTCAAAATGTGGTGGTGGTTTTAAAAAGCTTTATAAAGTGCTTGGTGGGGGTTTTCAAAGCCGTGGTGATCGAAAAACTGTGTTTAATTAATATTTATGTTTTGATATACATGTTGTGATTGGTTGGTGTTATGATTAGTTGGGGTTGAACAGTGAGCTTGCGCACTTCGTTTACTAAATTCTCAAGCCTGACTTTGTACATTTCAGCTAACTTATCAGATTCTAGTTATTTTATGTTTCAACTCATCGATAATTTTATTAGCTCAGTCAATTCCTCGATCATCTTAACAGCATCTGATTTTCTCGGGAGTTAAATCCTCGATCTCTAAGCTCATTGTTACAATCATCGTGCCCTATTTTTGGCACTTGATCGGTTACCCGAGTATCGAATGGATAGTTAATATCATTATTAACTAGAGATTCATAAACATGAAAAATTAAATTTAATAATAAATCTAGCATTGGACACAATTGTAAATCTGATCATAACAATTATATGAATTTCTCCCTGGAATTTTTTTGGTGTTGAAAAGCTGGGGTGATGTGGAAACATGGTAGAATTGGTTCTTTTGTTGGACTTGTTATGATTAGTAGTGGTTGTTGTTCCTAGTTCTCTAGGTTTCTTTATATAATTATTCCCTATGATTAAACTTCAGCTAACTTGTTAGAGTTCTAATGAATTACTTGAAGTGTAATCATAAGATATGATTATATCAAGAAGCCTAGAGAACTAGGAACAACAAACACTACTAATCATAACAAGTCAAACAAAAGAACCAATATACCTATGTTTCCATATCACTCCAACTTTTCAATACCAAAAAGAAAATCTATGGAGAAATTCATGAAATTGTTATGGTTAGATTTTCAATCGTGTGCCAAATACTAAATTTTTTATTAAATTTAATTCTTCATGTTTATGAATCTCTAATTAATAATGAGATTAACTATTCATTCAATGCTCAAGTAACTGATAAAGCGCCAAAAACAGGGCACGATATGATTGTAACAATGATCATAGAGATCGAGGTTTGACTCACGAGAAAATCGGATGCTTTTAAGACGATCGAGGAATTGACAGAGGCTAATAAAATTATCGATGAGTTTAAACTGAAAAAAATAACTAGAGCCTAATAAGTTAGCTGAAGTGTACAAAGCCGAGCTTGAGAATTTAGTAAACGACGTGCGCAAGCTCACTGCTCACAACAATATCCACCAAACACAAATAGTTCGTCGGCCTTCCCATGCATGTACAATATACAGTTTTTTTAAACATATTGTTTACCGACGAACATGGAAGCTGTCGGTAAAATTAAATTATTATTATTTTATTTACTTAACTAATTACCGACGGGCTGAATGTCTGTCGTTAAATTCAAAAAAAAGAATTGGAACCCGATGGCAGCTTACAGAGGAGGGTCTCACACTGCGATTGGTCATGCACATCAGCTCGTAAGTAAAATTGAAATATGTTTGTAAATTTACGGATATGCCCTTTACTTTAATTTACAGATTCTAAAACTGGCAGTGTATATTAACACAACAAAAGTTGCTGTGTTTTTTTGCACAACACCCCATATAAAACTCTTCGTAAAATTAAACTGAAAATGATTTGAAACACGTGGAGCATGGACATTGGCCATACATATATTGACAAAGACACTTTTACTTTTACCCCACACATACAAATTACATTTTCTATTTACGACCTTCTTGCATAACCAGTTCAGTTGTACTTAGATTTTAATATTTTTCTTAGACGAGGGGTAGAGGCCGTGGGCGTTCTTCTCTAGGCCCATCTTCGGGCCGTGCTTCTCTTGGTTCATCATCATCATCTCATCGCCAGATAGACGATGAAGACCATGATATGATGGACTTATCGGCAGTGACCCCGCCGATCGTTCTAGCCACCCCGTCCGAGTCCAATACATCGAGAGGACTCATGCCACCACGTCCTGGCATGATCGAGAACTTTGTCGTACCCCTGAGGTAAGTAACTTTAATTTAATTCTTGTAAGTAATAAATTATTTATTTTAATATATTACCCTAATAAACTCTATATTTTACCAGGTTACGCAATGACTTCTCGGAGTTACCGACGATCCTTCGGCTGATCTACGAGGCTCTTGTACAGAAAAATTTCTACAGTTCTATGACCGCCTCGTGGCGCAGCCGTCTCAACGAGTGGAAGATGGCCTGGAGAAAGGGGGAAGGTGCCCACGTGCGTCAGCGAGCAAATCTGGAGGAGATGGCTAGTGGAGTTCGAGAAGCCAGAGAACAAGAAGAAGGCAAGCAAAAACAGGCTGAGCGAGCCCAGCGAACCTGGTACTGGGATAGCCAAGCACAGAGGAGGGTCTCGCACTGCGATTGTTCATGCACGTCGGCTCGTAAGTCATTTTAAAATATGTTTGTAAATTTAACTCGTAAGTAATTAATTATTTCATAATTAAAAAATAATTGAAATATTGTATACAACGTGAGGATTTGGGTAGGGAACCCAATGCATTCGAGCTTTTCCTAACGATGCACCAGAGACCCAACGACTCTTTCACTGATACTCAATCGCAACAGCCTTTTGTAAGTGCTTTTTTAGATGTAATTAATATACATATATATATCTCTCGTTTCTAATCCTCATAAGGGTAAATAATACATCAATCAAAATATTGCAGAAGGAGTATCAGAGACATCTGGAGGAGGCTCGTGCTTCATCACCGGATCCTGCCTCCGTCGATGAGAACACGGTCTATCTATAGACCGTCGGGGTGAAGAAGGGTCGGCGGTTTGGCACGGAGTGTTTAGGAACAATCTTGCTTCGAAGAGTTCCAGTGGCGATATCTCCTTTGTTCCTGATAGCCGTGTCTCGCAGCTCCAGACGCAGATGGAGCTATTGCAGAACCAGATCGAGGCGAGCGAACGTGCACATCAGGAGCATCTCCAGGCCATGCGTGAGTAGCATACATGTCAGATGCTACAGAACGAGGAGGCTCTCCGTGATTGGGTGATGAGGGAAGTCACCGCAGCGACGGCAGCGCGACGTCGACGACGGCCCTCTAATGCTCCTGCTACTCTAGTTCCTGCTACTGATGATGATGATGCGGTTTAGTTGATTTAGGAACGAATAATATTTATATTCGGTACTTTTTTTATGTTTTATACATTATACGATAAAATTGTTAATTAATTATATTTTATTTTTAATTTTATATTTTTTTTCGGGAAATGCAAATTAGTTTTCTTCTTGAATTATTGATATGTGTAGTAAAAAATGTAAAATTTTCAATTAAAATAAAAAATAAAATAAAATAAAATTTGAAAATACTGACGAGTCCCGTCAGCATAACTTGAACAAATGCTGATAGGCAAAGCTCGTCAGCATATGCTGACGGCAAACACCCGTCAGCGTTATTTGAATTTGTTGACGGGTTTACACACCCGTCAGCATTTACTGACAGGTCTCGAGTTATGGCGGGGGTATTTACTGACGGGTTAAACCCGTCACAAGCCGTTAAAAAATATTTGGTTAATACCGTAAGCAAATCATTTACTGACGCAAAAAATACTGACGGGCGGTACCCATCAGCATTCGTTTGCTGACAGGTTTACTAATGAGCACGACCCATCAGTATTTCCCCTTTTTTTTTTTTTTTTTTAAGTGTCTGACGTCTTGGTAAAGCGACGCGTTATCCATGGATAATAATTTTGGATTTTAAACAAGTCACAACATTAATAACCATGGGTATTAAATAAGTTACAATAGAACTCAACAAAGATTAATTAAAGGTCAAAAGCCGTATGATTAGTGAAAAAAGTCGGTGATACACCAATACGAATTAGCAAAGTCCCACTGGGACCCAAGACAATGAAGTATACATAGCTCTACATGCAAAACCTTCACCATCCAATTGTTTTTCATGGTTTGCACAGTTTAGTTCCAATGTTATAAAGAAATCAAGCTACCAATCTATTAGGGGAAAAACACATTTAGAGCTATGACATTCTTCCCATTTGAGGAGCTGGGCTTTTTTGTTATTATTGTAACCTTATACTGAAGTTTCACTTTGTCATTTGAAGCACCTTATTATTGAACTTTTTCCACAGGTTTACTCACATATTGTTTGTGAGTTTTTTGTTTTTTTTTATCAATTTTAAAGTCGTTTGATGTGCTCAACTCCAACTATATATCGCTTAAGCCTGAAAAGTTAATTACTATGCCCACGTCAAACAACCCTCGAATTGACCAACAAAAAAAATTGCACAAACCTACAAGCATGTCACGTGATAGAACCACAGCAAAAAGTTTCAGAATCTAAGTGCTCTAAATGGCAAAACCCAAAACGTGTGTAGATCAGATTGGAAAGTGCTACATTAAAAAAAAAAAAAAAAAAAAAAAAAAGAAAAAACAGTTCAACTCCTACAGTGCAAATACCACATCTTTTAAACGCCAAAAGGCGAGACCCTTTTTTACCTCAATGTTTCTAATGTAGGTTATCCACCAGTAAGAAAGAAGCAAATCACATAAGCTCCCAACCATTGTTTCTAATGTAGGTTATCCACCAGTAAGAAAGAAGCAAATCACATAAGCTCCCAACCATATATAGCCAGTACCTTAGCTCCTGCGTTCTTTTTTCAATTAGGACCCGGCCCTCCTGGTGTCTAGCACTTCTTAGAACATTGAGCAGTATAATACAACTCCAACTACCTATTCTTCTTAGAAAGAGGACAATTATTGGATAAGACTAATGACACGGTACTAATTAATTCACAGATCATCATATTTGTCATCTTAATTAAACTAAAGTGAGAATTTACTTCCTCATAAAGCCAGGTGGACCAATTCAACATTCACCAAGGCAAGAAGTCTATATACTGCAACGCAGCTTTAGAAGTAGAACATGAAAGTAAATAACTAGGCGTCTAAAAGCAGACGATAAATCAATCATACAAAACTCAATAAAAAATGTAAGAATCATATTGTTACAACAAGAAAGGTCAAGATATTTCAATCCTATTGTTCGGTTAATATCAAAATAAATTATAGGGCATCAAAGAGGTCTAAGCAAATACTTTCCTTACTTGAAAACTAAAAATCGGACTTCTTCATCGACTGAATATTGATTGTCTCGATTAAAATATATAAGATGCCAAGAAACATGAAAAATGAACACTTGAACCAAACTCTAGAAAGAAAAAACTAAGGCCCACCAACACATTTGAGAATCTCATGACTCCGAAGTAGCAGCAACAGCAGTTGTTGCTTGTCTGAGTCTACGTTGATGTACGTCCCAGTTATACACACGAGCGATTGTAACCTGAAAATTGCACTCCCAAAAGATATATTAATATAGAAAAAAAAGGCAAGCGAAAATATGACATAATCATGGTAAATTGGAAATGGATTGATGATTTGGTATGATCATTACAAGCGGACACGGCTCATGTTATATTTTTTGGAACACGAGGACTATAAGATAAGTAAAAGGTATTGGCCCTTATTCTGAATTCACAAGCATGTACCAACGTAAACTTTTAAATGAACAGCTTGAAAAAGGAGAAACGTAAGAAGCAAAGAAAAGGACATTAAACCGATTAAACGTTGATATGAAGTCTTATGCTTCAACAAAACTATCCATAGCGTAAAATGTGTGGAAGTATGTTGCCCAAAACCCCAGTGACGAACCCAGAAATTTAAGGTGGGGTTAAAAATTGGGTAAATTCCCATATACTACCAAAACATGATACCCATCTACCATTTAATCAACTGATTCTTTTTGTTCCCATATAAACCAAATACTTCCCACTTAATAAAAAATTACATTTAAACTATCAAAACTACCCCTACACCTTAAAAAAACCTAATTAATATATATGAATATACACACTCCCTCTCCCTTTCTTTTTCATCCGTCCCCCAACTCCATCAGCAGCCATGGCGGCTTCTTGTCCAAGCCTTCACGTACCCTTCTCAAATTAAGGGTAAGTTTTTCAAATACACACAGCAAAGTCAATATTTTGAATTACATTAAGCATGGCTATACACTCACGGGAAGGAACGGAAATTTACAAACTACAAAAACAGCACATCACTGAAACATACAAGTCAGATTATAAAGAAGATGAGAATACACAAATAATCGGCAGATACTATTAAGAAGATCATTTCGAGCGAATCTGATGAGATGAAATTATCTTGATTTGTGTTAGGGTTTGAAGATTGAAGCCTTTTTTTTTTTTGGTTAAACTGTTGTTATTGCTGATTTGCAAATTTGGTGTTAGAGTTTTTTGAATTGGGGATTAAGAGATTTTTTTCCCAAAAATTCTGCGAAGTAGTATGTTATTTCCCATATTTTGATGTAATTTCTCATATTTTGATGAAGTCCAGAATTAGTATTAAATTATGGAATTCTTGAATGGGAATTGAATAGTATGACAGTATGTAATTTCCAAAATTTTGCAGTGTAGAATGTAATTACCCAAAAATTAGGCGTAGTTTTTTCTCAAAATTTTCTAATTTGATGAATTTCTTAGATTTTGCAAAAAATTTCTATTTTGCTAAGCAGCATGTAATTTCCCAGATTTTGCCAAAGTAGTATGAAATTTAACCGGTGACGGCGACAACGGCGGCCTGTAGTGGCAGGTGATTTTGCCAAGTAGTATGTAAAATTGCCAGTGTAGTACAAAATCACACGGTGTAATATAAATTTATGATGTAGTATAAAATTGGTTAGTAAGGGTATATTAGTACTCTTATATAATACTTTGGATTAATTGGGAAGTTAAATATTTCAATAGACTATATGGGATTTTTATTTTTATTTTTAATTCTAATGGTTCGTATGGGAATTGTCCCTTAAAAATTATAGATAATTATCAAAAAATACCCAAACTTTTCACAGGTTCACAACTTTAGTTCAACCTTTATAGTGTTCAATCAAATGGTCTAACTGTCAAAAAAAATCAGGAAATGTCTTTCGACAACCTTTTCTCGCACGCCACGTAACTAAAAATCGTCCAAAGTGAAAAACAGATTTAATGTTAAAGTATTTAATTCAAAAAAAAAATGAAGCAAGTTTTGAGAAAAGTAGTAAAAACAAAAGTATTTAATTGTAAAAAAATTACTTAAGAAAATAATAGGTGGAACTCCAACACGACACATAAGCATTATGGGAAAAAAGTAAAAACACTACCCAAGAGTTATTTTTGAAAAGAAATCAAATGTAAGTGATAGTATACAACTGCAAATGTTAAAATGTTAACAAGATTTGTGAAATATGAAAGTTTTGGTTTTTTTTTTAATAATTAACTCCAAAAAATAATCTATAAAGTCTAAAATAAACTATAAACTAGTACCATTTTTTATTTTATAAAAAAATGTATTAATTATGGAAAATTCTACTCGTTAAGCCAATTATTTTGTAGTTTCTAATTTATAAAAGATGAAATACTACTATACCAAGTTTTTTTTTCCCCAAATTTCCAGGGCCCAGTGCCCCCTGGGCCCGTCATTGTATAACCCACCCCTAAAGAGTTAGTAGTTCTACATTATAATTTCCAAATAGTGTTTGAAAGATAATGCACGCTCATTACCTGAGTAATCGTTACTTGATCCCTTAAGAATTGTAAATCAGCGACAAGAACCTCTAAACTTGCTTTGGCATTCTCCAAGTTTTTCTGAAGAAGGGTAGTTGCCTGAAGAATGAAGTGTTTCAAGGTATCACATATCAATTTTATGTAAAATCAGAAAAGTTAAGAGATGAAGGCGTTTACAAAACAAATAATACCTCTTCACATGAATATTCCAACATGACATTTGCTCCAAGCCACAGGCACACGGATTGCCCATCTTCTACACGAGCTCGAGAGTAAATGCCCTCAGAAACTTCAAAATCAGCAATAATTGCCTGCAATTCAACGTCCAAGGCAGTGAAATTTGAATACAGTACAATTACAAAGTGAAAGCAGAGTAAACAAACATCAGCTAAATAATTTGCATGGTTAATTGCAAAACATAAATTCGAGGTTCAGTTAATTCTTTTTAATAAATATCACTGGAATCTTTAGCTAAATAATTTGTTGCAAAAAATACCTTTGAGTTTAGTCTTTAAGAAAAGGGGGGATTTGGAAACTACCATTACACCATTGATATTTTTCTCACCCTCAACTAGGGTGGGGTGGACGGGGTAATATTTGTTAAGATAACATGTTATGGAATAATTTGTAATTTTGAAAAGATAACATCGTTTTGTAATAAGCCGAACCTTAAGGATAGCTTTCATAACTATCCCAAATTTGCAAACAGATAGGGTGAATATTTGATACCACATATTTTGCAAGCATGTGGTAAGCATTATTCGACTGAGTACTGCAAAAACTCTACATGACTACTCTAAGAAGGAAAACTTGTTTGAAAACATGGTGTTGTGTGTGTGTGTGTGTATTTAGGTAGAGAAAGAAACTTGTGTACACCCGCCTAACGGAATACTTCCCGTTAGGCAGGGTCCAAATTTTAATTTTTAAATGATTTGGTTTTCTTTTTTCTTTTTTTTTTTTAGTTTTACATTTAGTTTATTTTTTTTCTAGGGTTTTTCTTTGTTTGGTTTTTTAAGAATTTTTAATTTTTTAAGGTTTTCAAAAATTTTCATCTTTTTAGGGTTCTTTTTTTAGGTTTTTAGTAAGTTTAGTTGTTTTAGGGTTTTCTTTCTTTCTTTTTTGTTTGGTATTTTTTTGTTTATATTTTAAATTTTACGACCTGCCTAACGGTTAAGCTGTCTCACATGAGTGTGCCACACACACACACACACACACACACACACACACACACACACACACACACACATATATATATATATATATATATATATCACAGTCAAGTACGTCACTCAAAGAACACAAACAACTCACCTAAGTCAAGAGGTGAGAAAAAAAAATACTCCATGAAAAAGTTAAAAGTTTAAGAACAAACCTCACCAGTCCCCTTCTTTGCTTGCAAAGTTGCAACAACATCTAAGCACTTCTCAATGTCAGGAATTTTTGCCTGTTGTTTTTATCATCCAGAGAAAAGATAGTCAAAATTCCATAGCAAGAAAAAGATAGTCAGAACGGGAGTTAACTTTCTCTCGTACACTTAGTATCAGTGGACACCACAATTAAAACAGAATTCTAGAATATTCCACAACAAATTGCCACAAAATCTCCACCCAAGAGAACAGTCACGTCATTACTTAAAACAGAAATATTAAGATTTTGCTACAAAAAAAGTAACAATCATTTTTCGCTTCTTAACAACTTTACATACATGAAAAAACAAAAATATCGTAAAAGAAGTAATACCTGAAGATCCCTCTGCTGTGCGAGAAGTTTCATCTCCACCACTCTATATTGCTGAAGTCTGCCAAATATTCACAATTACAGAAATTAAAAAAAAGTAATAATAATAATAACAAGACATAATTAGGTACTTACACGCATAACACAGACTCATTGCCTCGGCATTGTTCAAAACAAAAACAAAAAACATTATTGGACGAACTGGCAGTATCAACTTTACAGGAAAGTCGATAGAAATGCTAAATCTTCTAAAATCCCACACTAAATCCCACACTATAACACATACTGTAAACCACATTACAAAGTGACAAAATGTAGTAATCTCACTAAGCATAAAATAGCAGCAGAATCAAGTATAGAAAATACAAGGAAAATAAGTATAAACGAATTCAATCTGCTTAGATTTTGCAACAAAAATTAGACCTAAAAAGTCCATCAAACATAAATTCGGTTAATTGTCTATTATAGACAAAGAAGAACAAACTTTGCTAATAACAAACAAACAGAATCATCTACAAACTATAAAAATCAAGCTACTTCGACAATAACAAACACAGCAATAAAAGATGCAAACTATATGTAAGTTTTTAGAAAATAAATAAATACTATAGTGATCCAGATACTATGCAAGATGAAACTAAATATAGTGAATCTAGAATGGGTAAAATAAGAAAAAGACCTCTCTTGTAAAAAAGCAAGGGCGGAGTTGACGTCGAGATTTAACTGAGTGAGGTAAGTCTGAACATCTTCAACAAACGCCGCCGCTGGAATCCCTCTTCTCTCCGTCGAGCTTGCTGAAGTGGACATTTCCGCCGCCGATTGGTACAGTTAGATACAGCGTACGCGTGCTTCTCAGTTCTCCACTGTGTTGAGGTTTTGTTTTTCCTTTTCCTTCGTTTCCCTTGTTTTTTCGATTGTGATGCGGACTTGCGGAGGGTTGAAGTCGTCCACGTTTTTGGGGTTTAGAAATATCTGAGCTAAGTTGCTTTTTCTAAAGTGCGAGTTTAGGAGCTCGGGGCTAAAATTGGTTATTCTTATTCAGCAACATGGCCGTTGTTGGACTTCATGCCCTCTATTTGGGCCAACTTAGGATATATATCTACATAGAAATACTTTTATCCTCAAACTTGTTGGAGTGGTTCTCCTGCTAATAAAGAACTAAAGAAACTAGATCAATGGGAAATGAGGGATTTTTTATAAATTTTTTATTCGTTACTATGATATTTTAATTTTTGTATTATAATGTATTTATGATGTGTCGATTGTTTATTATTATAGTGTATTAGTTTTTGTATTATAATGTATTAGTTATAAAGTTGTGATATATAAATGATCCGTCAGTCAGCCTAACCTGATAAGTGTTTAATCCTACTAGGGAAAGTTGATTTGCCAAAATAAGGAGGTAACATATTGTTGACGTTAAAAAGTTGATCATCAACCAAGTACCCAGTTAGAACATACACATAAGCATAAATGACAAATAAGTACTAAGAACACGAAAAAAAAAAAAAGTTGGAAGAATAGGAGTAGTTCGCGTATATTAGCTTGAGATTCAGATCGCCCTCTTAAGGAAGCGACCCTTCTTACTTTTCTCGCCAATTCCGACGCCACGAGCCCAGGCAGCCGCCCGCCTGCTGAGTCAACCGAGCCTAGGCTCAGCCATGGCCTAGCCACCTCGAGCCAGGGCTGAGCCAAATCATGCTAAAAACTTAAACAAGGGCTAGGAGAGCCATTTTGGGGTCAATTTTGGGTCAAAATCTGGGAGTTTCAAGCCCCTTAAGCTAAGTTGGACCATTAAAAACCCAATTATACTTAGAGGAGACTTTTATTTTTGGTAGGATATCTCACATTTTTCCCAACTCTTGCATGGGTTTGGATAAAAATTCTCTCTCTAGTTCTTAGATTTTAGTTTCAAGCAATTCCTTGGGTTTGTAAGCCTAAGAAGAACTCAAGTACTCCCTTGGATTTTTACTTTGTTGTAATTTAATTCAAGCTTGTTACTCTCTTTAATTCAATTAAGCTTTCTCTTATTTTCATACTTTGTTCTTCAATTTCATGCATGTTCTTCAATTTTATGCTTTTTGTCTTAACTCTTTGATTTCTTGTTAGATCTTGAGAATTGTCCATGGAATCTAGATGAGTGACACGTCTAGATCATAGATCGAGTCCTTGATCATGTTTATTTCAAGTCTTTCATATGCTTTATTTTGGTTTTTATTTTCATGCATAGTTTTAGCCTAAATCTTAGATCTACATTTCGTTGCTTGTTATTTTCTGTAAAGTTTTAAACTTTGACGTCAATTATCATTGCTCTTTCTATTCATTCTTTCGATTTTTGTCAATTTGCATTATTCAAGTTTTTATGCTCATGCAAGCATGGTTGTACCTTGAGCTTTTATGCTTGTACTTGGTGAAACATTGCTTGTTTTTGCTTAATTTTCATTGTTGCTTGCATTTTCATATTCGAGGCATCCGACCAACTTGCAATTTCATTTCCTAGTGTAGTTTAGTTAGTTTAATTACTTTATTTTCATTTTATTTTCGTTTCTCAAGCTACAAACACTTTGAATCCTTCAATTGAATCGAAATCCATTAATATCGAGCCAATGAACCTTTATTTTCCAAAATCACTAAAAACCATACTTTAGAGGGCCCCCCGGAATTAATCTCAAACAATCTAACTTGTTGACATGTTGGAATGTTTGCTTCTGAGAACTCTTCAGCAAATACCCTTTTAGTAGCTGATACACGTCGATGAGATCTAAGAAAGTGAGCCTTCCTAGGAGTAGCGAGTACATGATTATGCTTTTCTACGAAATGCTTCACCTCCCAAGCTTCATTGACTTTACAAATGCTCATTCGAGCTTCACAGCCACATCATGTCTCCCCCCTTCTCCGTTTTGTAGTTTGTCCACTGCGCTTATTCCGATGCGATTCATTTGTCTTCCCTTCTTTAGAACAAGTGAACATCTTCCACACAACCTCATCCGTTTTTTTTATTTTTTTCTGCTATTATCAATACGCGTGCTAAAGCCTGCTTTTTTAGCATACTTATTGTAGTATTCACGAGCCTCTTCCCACGATTGAAATTATAGACCTAATTTAGGCAAGATTGCGATATCTACTTGCGGAATCACGACCTTGCCTGTGTTGAACAATAATAATCATGTTTAGTTGAAAAAATTACAATAAAGTTACAGATCAAAAAATTCAAACACACACATTGTAAGACCAGCAAATATAAGCAAGGGAAGACAACCCATATGAATAAAAGCAACCCGAACACAAAAACTTAATAAAAGCAAGCTTTCTTTCTTTCTTTTTTTTTATAATTACAAACTATATAATGCCGAATTAATTTAACCTAAACTCCAAAAAAACCAAACCTGGGTAAAAGAAAAATCAAACAAAACCCTCCAGAAATCTAAAAGAGAGTGAGAGTAAAAATCAAACCTTTGTAATTATCCATCCCTAATTATTGAATTAGAAATCGAGTCATTGGTTTTGTGTGCAAGTTAGAGCAAGAGAAAAAAAGGAGGCAAGCGATTGCCTGTGAAAATTAAGGAAGATGGCCGCCAGTCGATTTACTACATAAATCGAAGAGAGAGGGCCCTAGTTATCAGAAATATCGAAGACAGAGAGAAGGGAGGTGTTCGTCGGGCAAGAAGATGGTTGCAGTCGGTAGATTCTTTTTCACAAATTGAAGAGGGAGTGGGATAGCGAGCTCTGAAAATGTCGAAGAGATAAGGAGATAAGAAACTGAAAAAATAGGAATAATGAGAGCAAGAGAGAAAATTTAATTTTAACCATAAATTTTTTTCCCATCTGATTTGTCTCTCTTTTTGTGTCATGTAGGCGCCACATAGATGGTTGGTTCCATCTTATGGAACCAACGATTGGTATTGTAGCAAATTTGGATCCCTCCTTTTTTCTACCAGGAATAGTATCTAGAAAACTTCTTTAATTTTATCCTAGTATTATCTTGAACCACCAAAAGTTCTGGCCAAGCACCTACTACACCAATATCCATAATGTCACTCAAATACATTGGAAGCCATGCAAATTTTCTCTCTCTAGAATATGCTCTCATTTGGGTGAGCACTGATTTTGTTTCTTTAATTTATGTCCAATTAATTGTATATTGTCGGCAGGGGCGGATCCAGGATCATAAATTTCGGGGGGGGCACTTATTAAGAAGAACAAAAATATTTTTGTGGCACACTGTATAACAAAAAATAAGCTCGACAAAAAATAATATACTTTATCTTTAGCCGGTGAATATTCCAACCAAGGAAATAGTTCATACCAATCGGTATTGAATCGTCGAGGATGGCCGACATTATTATTTAATGGACAATTTTTAAGAACAGGTTGATATGCTTTCAGATTCAAATAAGCTTGACGAACCTCTTCCTTTAGGTTAGGAGGGTACTCCCATATTTGTCGAAGTAATCCTGGGTCATGTTCTAAGGAATTGAGATCAAGCTCTTCACATACTGTATTTCTTAACCTTTTCGCAGGAGTTTCAGATGGAGAATCGTTGTTATTTAAGACTGGAGATGGAGTTATAAGAGTAGTTGGGTCTAATTCGTTTGTTCTTTTTCTTGAAAAATAATTATCAAGCGTAGCCGATTTTCCCATTTGAAGCAAATAAATCCTATCGAACAATAGAACTATTAATTTATCAGAAAATAAGTCTCGAAATTCCTATTGAACAAAAATAGCAATTATCACAAAAAAAATAAAATAAAATTATAAAATAGGATCAATCAACCAATAAATCAATCCATATTTCATAACAAGATTCAAAAATAACATTTATTAGTCATTCATCTCAATTTCTCAATCCTCAATGGATTGAAGGCCGGAATGTCATCTAAAAACTCGACCAACAAATACCAATTAAATATTTATTCATCTCAATTTCTCAATCCATTATAGGTTGAAGGCCCGAATTTTATAAAAATCGACCAAAATAATAAGCCCAAGATATAAGATTTTTTTTTAGAATAAAAAAAAATCTAGAAGAGATATTCGAATACACATACCTAAACGATGGGAAAGACGGCACCTGAATGTTGAGCGTTGCGTTATATATTCAAATACACGTGCCTAAACGATGGGAAAGACGGCACCTGAATGTTGAGCGTTGCGTTATTTCGTTTATTTGGCGTGAGGAAAAAAGTTCTTGAATATATTTTGGTTTTATTTCCTTCATTTTTAGTGTTCCTTTTATTTTTTTAAACTCTTTCTTTGTTGTTGCTTTTGGTTTAAGTAAAGCCTTTCCTTCTTTTTTTGTTTGTATATGTAGCCGTCTTTCTGTTTATAATAGTATAATTTTTGAAATTTTCTGCAGGGGCCATTGTTTCACCCAAAAAGACTTGCCACAAAAGAAACTGCACTTCCGCCTGAGAATTTTCTGACCTGCTATGCACAAAAACACGTTAGAAAGGACCACCGAGGGTTTTCCGGTGGAAACCTCTCTGATACTTAAGTCAGTAAGCGTTTTGATCGGAATAATCTAAAGCAAGAGAAGTGTGCTGAAAAAATCATACCTCCTTCGTTTTCAAGCTGGGGTATATATAGTTATCTATCATGTGGGGTCTTTAATCTAAAGCAAGAGAAGTGTGCTGAAAAAATCATACCTCCTTCGTTTTCAAGCTGGGGTATATATAGTTATCTATCATGTGGGGTCTTTCCGAGATTCCAGAGATGGAACCCACGAATCTCGGACCGTTATCCAAGACTACTCTGGTCAGGAAGTTTTCTCCAAGAACAGGAAAACTCTGGTTTCATGCTAAAACCCTGACCTGTTCTTCTTGGAACCTTATCCAAGGTCAAGGCATCAGAACAGGTCAGGGTAATATCCTTCAGGGACGGGCTTACTCACCGCCTCAGTCCCCTTTTCTTTCCTGAGTTACGCCAGGTGGATCTCTCCTGAGTTATCAAAATCCAGATCTGGGTCATTTCACTCCCTTTTCCCTCTTGGGCGTAGAGCAATAGCTCGGGTCATTCCAACCAGTCCCCCCCCCCCCCCCCCCCCCCCCAAGTGGTTGGGATGAACCATAGAACTTAGGGTTCCGCTTCAGGCGGTTGAAATTCCCCACACGTCTTTCCAAATTCTGGAATGCTGTGCACGGATCCCTCTAAATCTGCTTTTTCGAATTAGATCATATCTTTTAAGGATGATCTGTAACGTCCTTTCCTTGTCTTTGATGATTGAGAATCCCAACCTGACTTTTCGGGTACTGCACCAGCTGACATGCATTAAATGCGTGTGTCCTATCAGATCCTTTTTTAATTATTTTCAAAAATTCATCCCTTTTAGTTTACTTTCCCGGTTTACTTTTCACTTTTGCTCTTCTTCACCAAATGCTCATTCTCTCTCGCAGTCTTTCCCTCCTTAAGCGGTTTCCGATCATCTTCGAAAAAAGCCAGGTACTTCTCCGATCTCTATCCTTCTTCAAATTATGTCTACTCCATCATCTTATTCCTCTTCCTTTGACCTTAGTTCCACCCCCTCTTCTCCGGCGGCGTTCTCTTCTTCTCCGAATACCTCCGCCGAGTGGGGTCCTCTTATTCCGGGACACCCTGACAACATCGTGTCCATTCTTAGCGATAGGACGGTGGAGGGATTGAGGTCAAAATTCCATATCCCAGGAGAATCCTCGTTAGTTACTCCCGGTATGGGTGAGAGGGCCTATTCGCCCCGCTTCGATCACATGACTTTTTCTGTAGATCAATTTCAGGCTGGATTATGCCTCCCTGTCAACCCTTTTATACTAAAAATAACCCAAATGTATAGAATACCCGTGTATCAACTGGTTCCCAATTCTTTTAGGATAATTATAGGTTATAACTTATCTATGCGATACGCCGCATTCACCCCGACTGCTCCGACGTTCTATTCACTGTTCCAGGCTAAAAGTACTCCTTCTGGCTACTTTTACCTGTGTGCGCACCCTGGCGTGCGTTTTTTGACTGGAGGCCCCTCCTCCAACAAGGCATGGAGGAAAAAATTCTTTTTCATGCACTGTTCCGGTGATTTGGGTTTTCCCGCCAAATCACTTGATCAACTTCCTACCCAAGCTCTACTGTCCGTGGGAGACATGACTCCCCGGCTGAAGAAAATGATTGATGCCTTGAACCAGAATGTTTTTAACCTGACCAAGCTCCTCGTTCCCTCTGTCCGAGATTTCTTTAATTCCAAAGAAGAAACGGGTCCCTTAACTGCTGAGATGGGTATATGCTAAGAAGGCATTTATCTTGCTCTTCCTCTTTATCTGTTATGTAGACTTGACCTCTGACTCCTTGGTCTGTAACTTTCTTTTGCAGAAAACATGATGCGCAAATTGCTGGAATCTCAACAAGCCGCTACAGTTTCTGAGAAGAAGTCTCAGGGAGGAAAGGCTATTGGATCATCGGGGACTTCTCAGCCAGCCCGACCCGAGCAGCGCAAAACATCCACCATCCCCGAGGTGGATCTGACGTGCATCCTGAGTCCGAGGAGGAACGGGAACAACTCTCTCGTAAACGTTCCAGATCTAGTAAGGGAGTGGCGCCACTAGAAGCCAAGGTGGTCAACTCTAACGCTATCTGGTTCTCTAGTACCTCTGTTCTCAACTGTCCCCGGGGATGTGGCCATCCAATTCATCCAAGGCCAATGCCCATCGTCAGATCGGAAGACCTTGGATAAATGGACTGATCCCGAGCTGATCGAATCATTTTTCCAAGACGAGGCAAGGGTAACTACATTACTCCTTTCTCCTATGCTCGCTTTGCCTTGGCCTTTATAGTTATAAATTACGAAAAGGGTTATCTCTTTGAACCAGGTCGCAGCAAAGAGGTCCATCCTGGTAGCTCGCGCCCGGGGCTCTCTCATGAATGTCGATCTGGAAAAAGAGCACGGTCGCCTACATGAGAAGTATAAGAAGGTGACTACTCTTTGCAAAGAGAGAGGGTCTGAACTGAAGAAGGTTCAGTTTGAGCTGAAGGCAGCAAGGGAAGGAGAGGAAAAAGCTCGGGCAGAGGCATTGGCAGCCAAAGAGAAAGAGGAGGAGACCCAAGCTGAGGTGGCGAGTCGAGTGGAGGAAGCTTTGACCAGGGGCAGAGAAGATGGGAGAACTGAATTCTTGAATTCAAGGGATGGGTTCCGGCTCATCCAGACCACTAGGGAGGCTACCAAATGAGCCTTTCTTGAGTTCATGGAGCTCTACTGACTGCTTGTGCCGGAAGCTTTGGTGTACTACAACCTGGGTCTGGATGCTTGTGAGCAGTGGTTAAAGGAAAACCCTTCCACCCCCTACGACAGGAGAAGGCCTATTCAAGGGAACCCTGAGCCCACGAGCTTCTCCTACTCGGCTGAGGGGGATCGCCTGCATCAGCTCAGGACTCATGAGTTCGCCGAGCATATCCTCCAGCTCTTCCGATTTCCTGTTCCCGAGTTCTCTTCTCACCCAGATCAAGGCATAACTTTGGCATTGCCTGCCTCTAATCCCTCCCCGACCTTTGCTGATCTGGGTGAGTTGCCCGGTGGGGTGTCACCCAGCGATTTGTCCGAGGAAGATGCAGTGGAGCAGTTTGCCAAAGATCTGGACGGTGGAAACGGCGATACGGCGAACTAGGCTGATCTGGGTGGCTTTTCTATTGCCTGTGCTGTTTTGATTTCTCTTTGTAACTTAAAACAATTTTTGTCGTTTTGTAATAATTTAGGGTTTCCTGGTTTTAAGGAAACCCTAGTACTATCTTGCTATGAAATGCATGTGCTTGTGTCCTTTATATACGTGCTCTTTCCTTGTGCATTTTATCTTATTATTGCTTCCCCATCCTTGCTTGAGGAGATTGATATTGTAAAGAGAAAAAATCTCTCTCTTTTCACTGAAACTTCAAACTTTCTTACAAACTCTCAGTCCTCCGAGAGGAAATTTCCCAAGTGTGACGGCTTCTGGAAAGGAAAAAGGTAGAAAAAATGTCACTACAAATGTGAGTGGGCTGAGCTCCGTCAACTCAACCGTCAACTAGGAGAAGAGAAGGCCAAGCTGGTTGAGTCGGTAAGTCGACTAACCATTGTCGCCAGCGAGGCTCACGCTGCTTCCGGACGGGCCGACAAGTATCGCTAACGCCTCCATGAAACCGAGCGTGAGCTATGGTGCGTTCACCGGGTTCTGGCCTCCGACAAGAGGTCCTCTTCCTCCCATGGATGACTTTCCAACTTTTTTCTTGATGTAATCCTACAGATTTCTGTTGTTTTCCATGAGTATTCCTCTTTCTCAGTTTCTCGTATTTCTAATTACACTCTCCACGCCCCGTTGTAGAGTGGCGTAAGTATCTTCTTTTTTATGTAATTCCGGACTTGATTTGTGATGAATGATCATTATCTAGGCAAGAATTATTTGCTGATAGTTAGATCTGGCAAGCTTTTAATCAATCTAGGTTGCACCGACAAACAGGTTAGGGAAATTAGGACATTCATCCTTAGCCAGCCTGGCTTTCCTGACAATTGGGTTAGGAAAATTTGGGGCATCCGCTCTTAGCCAATCTTGGCTTTTCTGACCATCAGATCAGGAAAATATGGGGCATCCGTCCTTAGACAATCCTGGCTTTTCTGACAATCATGTCAGGAAAATATGGGGCATCCGCCCTTAGCTAATCCTGGATTTTCTGACAATCAGGTCAGGAAAATTTGGGGCACCCGCCCTTAGCCAATTCTGGATTTTCTGACAATCAGGTCAGGAAAATTTAGGGCATCCGCCCTTGGCCAATCCTGTCTTTTCTGACAATCGAGTCAGGAAAATTTAAGGCATCTGCCCTTAACCAATCCTGGCTTTTCTGACAATCAGGTCAGGAAAATTTAGGGCATCTGCCCTTAACCAATCCTGGCTTTTCTGACAATCAGGTCCCTTAGCCAATCCTGGCTCTAAGAGTCTTGGTCAATTCGTAATAAGAACATGAATAAACTCAAGTTGTCTTTATAAATAAGCCTTCCAAAATATCCTTACACGTAGAACTTTCGTAAATTTTCCATGCTCGAGGTATCTCAACTCCATCCATTTGTTCCAATTTATAAGCACCGCCCGCCAAAACTTTTGTGACTTGGAATGGTCCCTACCACGTGGCGTCCAACTTTCCCTTAGTCTTTCCCGGACCAGCCTACGTAGGACAAGATCTCCTACTTGGAAATATCTCTTCAGGACTGTCTTATTATATGTTGCCCGAACCCATCCTCTTATGTGCTCCATCCTAATTGCAGTCCGATCTCTTTTTTCTTCGATCAAATCCAGCACGTCCTGCACTAATGCGTTGTTTTGACCTTCGTCAAAGCTCTGTATTCGGTGAGATTCTAGGCTGACCTCTGCAGGAATTACGACATCCATGCCATACACTAGGCTAAAGGGGGTTTCGCCCGTGCTCTCCTTAGGATTAGTACAATAAGCCCAAATGATCGAACTGAGCTCCTCTACCCATTTGCCTCATGATCTTTCCAAGCGTGTTTTGATTCCTTGTACGAGAATGCGATTGGTCACTTCAACTTGACCATTTGCTTGCGGATGGTAAACAGATGTGAAGTGTTGATCAATTTTCATTTTAGTACACCAAGCTTTGATTCTGGTCCCCATGAACTAGGTGCCATTATCTGAAACTAGGACCCTAGGAATGTCGAACCGGCATACGATGTTTTTCCAAATGAAGCCCATCACCACATCCCCTGTAATCTTTGCCAGAGCTTCAGCTTCTACCCATTTGCTGAAGTAATCGATGGCCATAATCAGGAATTTCTTCTGGGCCGGGGCCGTGGGAAATGGCCCAACCAGATCTATTCCCCATTTCGCTAAAGGGCAATGAGAGCTCATCGTCATGAGCTCTTCTGCTGGTCAGTGGGTTAAGGGAGATATCTTTTGGCACCTTTCACACCTTTTAACAAAGTCCTCAGCCTCTTTCCGCAGCGAAGGCCAAAAATAGCCGACTCTCATTATTTTGCTGGCTAGGGTCCTTGCTCTCATGTGATTGTCGCAGCATCCCTAATGGATTTCTTTAAGAAGGTGGGCGCCCTCTTGACTTCTTACACATCGCAGGAGAGGCTGTCCAAATCCCCGCCTGAACAGTTCTCCCTTTATGGTGCAAAATCTGTCCGACCTGATCCGTAGCTTGCTTGACTCTCTTCTATTGCCCAAAAACTCTCCCTTTTCCAAGTACGCTTTAAGAGGAGAGCTCCAATCCTCCTCGCCCTCCTCCAATGCATTGACTTCCTCCTCTCCATACTCCCTATGGGCCATCAGTAAAGTGATTACCCTTTCCTGACAATCTACTGCTGAGCTGGCCACTTTGGCCAGGTAGTCAGCTCGGCTGTTTTCTTCTCTGGGGATTTGGTGAACATCCAGGTCATCCAAAGTATTAGCCAGCTCACAGAATCGAGTTAGGTATTTCTGCATTTGCCCTTCTCTCATTTCGAATTCCCCTCTTATCTGCTTACATACGAGTTGTGAATCCACATTTGCCCGTATCCGCTCTGCTCCCAACTCTTTCGCCATCTGAACTCCCCTCAGTAATGCCTCATACTCCTCTCCATTATTAGACAGAGGATAGTTCATTCGTACTGAGTACTTTGTGACTACTGCCTCCGAGTCTGCCAAGACTATTCCTGCGCCAAACCCCGAGTTTCCCACTGAGCCGTCCGTGAAGATTGTACATTCTTTCTTTTCCTCGGCAGAGCTGTCCATCTCTTGCACAAAGTTAGCTAATGTCTGAGGTTTGATTGCCAACTTGGCTTCAAAATGTATGTCGAATTTGCTCAACTCAATTATACACTTGACCAATCTCGCGAAACTTCTGGCTTGCTCATTATGGATTTTAAAGGTAAATTAGTGCGAACTATAATCTCATGGGAGAGGAAATAAGGTTGAAGTTTTCGAGCAGTTCCAACTAGAGCTACCATGGCTCTTTCTATCTCTACATATCGGAGTTCAACCTCATGCAAGACCTTGATCCAATAGTATACTGGTTTCTGCGACTTTCCATCCTCCCGAATTAAGACTGTGATCACCGCTAACTTCCCCACGGACATGTACAAAATCAACGGTTCCCCTATGATCGGCATAGTTAGCAAAGACATTTCTACCAAGTGTTCTTTCAGCTTTTGAAATGCCTCCTGGCATTCCTCATCCCAGTGGAATCGAGCTTTCTTTCGTAATGCCCTGAAGAACGGTAAGCTCTTCTCCGCCGACCTCGAGACAAACCTACTCAGGGCATTGATTCGACCTGCCAAACACTGGACTTCCTTGAAATTTTTGGGGGGTGGCATATCCATGATAGCCCTGACCTTTTCCGGTTGGCCTCTATCCCTCTTTCCGTAACCATGTACCCTATGAATTTTCCTGCTCTTACTCCAAATGCACACTTCTTTGGGTTTAACCTCATCTTATACCCTCTCAGGGTGTTGAAGGTTTCCCTCAAATACTCTACATGGGATGTCGCCTTAGCACTCTTAACCAACATGTCATCTACGTAGACCTCCATGTTCTTCCCGAGCTGGTTCTTGAACATTTTGTCCACCAGTCTTTGATACGTAACTCCTGCATTTTTGAGACCAAATGGCATTACCATATAACAATATGTTCCTTTTGTCGTTAAGAAGTTGACCCGTTTCCAATCCTCCTCTGCCAATTTGATTTGATGATAGCCCTGCGAGGCATCCATCATACTCAATAATTCACATCCAGACGTGGAATCCACCAGCTGGTCTATCCTCGGCAACGAATAGGGATCCTTAGGACAATCGCGGTTAAGGTTCTAAAGTCGATACACATTCGCCAGTCCTCTTCTGTTTTTGGGACTAGTACAGCATTGGAGAGCCACTCTGAAAATTGTATCTCCTGGATGTGTTTGGCACGCAATAACTTATCTACTTCTGCTGTAATGATGGCCTCTTTCTTGGGGCCGAAGTTTCGCTTTCTTTGTTTTACTGGCTTTACTATAGAGCTTATATTAAGACGATGCTCCGTGATTAGAGTAGATTTGTCCTTGTTTTTATTAGTATTTTAGTACGTTTTTCTATTTATTTTTGGTATAAGTTGGACGATTTAAGCTTAATCTCGTATTTTTATAATTCCAACTTATTTTAACGCATTTTGATCGTAATTGATGCAAGTAGGTGATATTTTGTTGTTTTTCACCTTACAGCTAAGTAATCGGA
The DNA here is from genome assembly GCA_014905375.1 of Phtheirospermum japonicum. Taxonomy (NCBI): domain Eukaryota; kingdom Viridiplantae; phylum Streptophyta; class Magnoliopsida; order Lamiales; family Orobanchaceae; genus Phtheirospermum; species Phtheirospermum japonicum. Next base: position 741,192 of record BMAC01000477.1, read on the forward strand.
AGAGTTTAACGCGTAATTGACGAGGTTCGATGTTCAAGAAGTGAAGAACAAGCTTTCCGGTGAAACGAGTAAGAAAAGATCAATAATTGGAGATAGACGCGCAGTCGCGTCGACTGACGCGACCGTCGACGCACCATCGACGCGAGCCATGCCAGCGAGTCATGACCGCATCAGTCGATGCTCCGTCGACGCAATGTCGACGCTACGTTTTGAAGCATCGATGTCGACGCACCACTGTCGATGCACTGCCTACGCTACATTCTGAGGCATCGATGTACGCGCACCAAGGTCGACGCAACGTCGACGCTAGCTGCTGAAGCGTCGATGTCGACACACACCATCGACGCACCTGCCCAGCCGACGTGCACACATGCCGACCAAGTCTGTCGAGTCCCGCCGAGCACCTGCTCGCGTCAGCCGACGCTCCGTCGACGCTCCATCGACGCGACGGCCAAGAATTCGGATTTTAGGGTTTCTTATGCGCCAAGTCATGCAAAATCTATATAAACCCTCTATATTTCGGATCTTCGAGAGAAGACATGACCCCCTAGGGTAATATAGCTGATAATAACAATAATCCCACTTCTCATAACGAGATTTGAAGACGGAGATCAAGGATCGAAGAACAACGCGTCCAAAACGTCGAATTCGAGTTCGGGATTCATTCTTCGCCCAAGATCAACGTTCAACTTCGGAATAGCTAGAGCTTTTACTGCTTTTCGTATTTACAATAAGTTCTCTAAACTCTTAGTTAATTTAGTAGTTAATTTCTAGTTTAATTCTTAGTTTAATTCTTAGTTAATGCTAGAACTATTTTAATTAGCTTAATCGTTTATGCTTGTTATTGGATATTRGTTAATTTAGTTGATTTATGCAATTGATTTATGCTTAGTTATTCGTTAATCTTAGATTCTTATGATTCGTTGCTTAGTGGTAATTTCTTATGCTCATGCTCTTAGATTCGTTAATTAGTTTTGATTTATGGTTGCGTATTATTGATAGATTAATTATTGCTCGTAGTTGATAATCTAGTTAGAGTAATTAGTTTAAATAGTTTAGTTTAATTATTGCTTTAGTTATAATGATCAATTCAATCTATTAAAACCCCAAATGTATATGTATGTTATTCGTAATTGAGAAAAACATCCGAAAGACCGAACAGTTGTTTCCTCGAGAGATACGACTCGAGTCAAACTCATCACCCTACAGTTACCTCGTACACTTGCGAGCAAACTGACGTGTTTTAAATTAATTTATTAAAAAGGGGTGCACAAAAGTTTGAGTCAAAAATTTGGCGTCGTTGCCGGGGAAGCAACGAGTAGGATTTAAGGATGTTTTTCATTTTAATTTCGTCGTTATTTGTATAACTGCACTTGGTTTGGATTTTTGCCACTTGATACATTGATGCGTTGTTGAGTGTATGCAAGTTAGACGATCACTTCGACGCGATCTTGCGCCATTCTTCGACGACATCCACCGCACACGTCCATCGAGACCAAGACCCGAACCAGTTTTTGAGAGCGATTCTTCTTTAGATACGAATTTTGTGTGTGACGAGATTCCCAAATCCATGGCGGGACGATGTAGTCATGGAAGCGGACACGATGAGTTGTTGTAAGCACTAGACAATGAGTTACCTTTACAAAGTCATCGGGGAGAGTATGGAAGCGAGCCACGATACCTTGGAGGTCACAATCAACCACCAAACAATCAAGCCCCGCCACAACTACGACAAGGAAATAGAGGAAGGAACGCTCAACATGACGAAGAAGTGCATGAAGGTTATCCTGAAGGACCGATCCCAAGACGAGAGTTTGTAGATGAATGGTTCAATGACCAAGATTACGAAGGAAATTATGAGGCTGCCTATCACCGAGAGAGAGCACTGAGACGCCCCCAAGCGCCTCGACAACGAGATTTGGCACGCCCGAAGGTTGTGCTTTATGGGTCTGCTATTGTTCTTGGCCCGACTGCAAGGGAAGTAGAGATTAAACCGCATCAAATTAATTTACTTCCGACTTTTCACGGAAATACCCACGAAGACCCTTTGGCGTTTTTGAACTACTTTATCGATGAAGTGGGCAGATTTGTAGGTCATGGCCTAAACCGAGAGGAGATGCAAATGGTTTGTTTCCCCTATAGCATGAAAGACAAGGCAAAGACATGGTTACTGTCCTTAGAACCAAGGTCGTTGACTGATTGGGAGATGATAAGCGAGAAGTTCCTAAATCAATACTATTCGGCACAAACAATGGGGCAAATTCGGAGGCAGATTGCTAACTTCGAACAAGTGGAGGGAGAATTATTTCATGAAACATGGGAACGTTATAAATCACTTTTACAAGCATGCCCCCATCATAGCTATTCCCCCGAGATAATTAATCAGTTTTTCTTTGATGGTTTGTCGCCCATGGGGAAAAGCCAAGTTGAGATAGCAGCAGGAGGAGATTTTGGTGACTTAACAGCTCGCGAGGCAAAACGAGTATTGGAGAAACTGAGTGAAAAATCTAGAGAAACCAACTCTCGACCTCGTAAATTGAAAGTAAATGAAGTTTCCACCACCGAGACGGATAAAGAAGAAGGAGTTAAGGTTTTGGTGAGAGATGGTCAAACGATCAAGGAGATGATTAGGGAAGTACTTAATGAAGAATTAGAAGCATCGAGAGCCCAGCGAACAAGTCAAGTTTCTTCGAAGAAGACTAATGCGATGTGTCACCAATGCGGATCCCCCGAACATTTAGCCGATATGTGCCCGTTCAACAACGAACAACGAGGGGACGTCAATGCCATCTAACACTATTCGACTCAACAACATTCGTGGTAGAGACCAACACACATGCAAACACCTGCTACAGTTCAGTCGACTGATCAACTTTTAGTCTGGCAACAGAACCAAGTTTCCGAAACTATTCGGAACCGAGACGGCCTCACACATGTTCAGGAGGAAATGAAGGGAGTTCGAGACGATATGAAAGAACTGAGAACGATGATGACTGAAATGGCCAAAAGCACTCTTGAAAATTCGTTAGGACTAAGAAGACTAGAGTTAATGGTCGGACAATTGGCAACTGACATGGCATCATTGAAGAAGGAGAAAAATACTCTTCCAAGCCAAACGGAACAAGCCTCGGCTATTCATGTGCTGAGGAGCGGAAAAGAAGTGAATAACTGCATCGAGCTAGGAAAGGAGGAAGACAAGAAAGAGACCGAGACCCAACCTCCGGGAGCAGTGAAGAAAAAGAAGCCGACAGCAGCTGAAGACTCCATCGATGCACCACCAAGGAATTTGACCATTTATGATCACGTTCCCTTCCCGAGTCGCCTACGTCCGGCCAAGGAGAATAAGAGATTCATGGAGCTATATAATTTATTGAAAAATGTCAATATTAACCTCCCCCTGATAGAGGTGATAAAGACAATGCCGACATTTTTGAAGTTTTTCAGAGATTTAGCATCAAAGGAAAGGCGTTTGGCTACAAATCAGCCTGTAACTTTGATAAGAGAAGTTGGAGATATGTTTAAGCAACCATTGCCACCTAAAGAGAAAGATCCCGAGAGTTTTTGCATAACTATTTCTCTCGGGAATGGACAAATGGAAAGAGGGATGCTCGATCTTGGCGCTAGCATTAATCTAATGCCCCATTCGATTTACAAGGAATTTGGCCTAGGACCGCTAAAGCCGACCACGATGAAATTATAATTGGCAGATAGAACGATAAGGCTACCTTTGGGGATTGTGGAGGATGTCTTAGTACAAGTAGACAAGCTAGTAGTTCCGGTCGATTTTGTCATTATGGATGTTGGAGACGTACAAAGCAAAAACCGAGAACACACCATTTTGTTAGGACGTCCATTCATGTCTACAACACGTACGGTGATCGATGTAAACGAGGGGAGGGTGACTATGTCTGTATTGGGCGAGACGGTGACGTTTTCACTTCAAGATTTTCACAAGAATCCTGCGTCGTTTGTTAAGAACGATTGTTCTACTATTGATTTAGTATATTCTTGCGCGAATGAGCTCTTGAGCATCGGCACGATTGAAGAGCTTGATAATGTAGAGACATTTGATGATGGATTGCCCATGCGGTTTGACGTGCCTAAAAATGAGCCAAAAGTGGAGTTGAGACCACAACGCGATCATTCAAAGTTTGAGCCAAGAGAAGAGACGAAGCCACCGCATTATCATTCAAGATGTGTTTCCCTCGACCCCTATAAGAATTTTAAATGTACGAAGAAAAAGGGCGAGGCTAATAGCAAGGATTGGACGGCGAAGAAGAAGAACTCGAATGAGGTGTTTAACGAGAAGTTCAAGGTTGGTCAACTAGTGCTATATAATTCCGATCGTAAGTTTGATCCAACCAAGTTTGAAGTCGCATGGAGTGGACCATTTTTAATAAAGAAGATGGATGAGTATGGAGTTGCCACTATATACGATGAGAGTGAAAACACGGGATTCCAAGTCCACAGGCATCGACTTAGGCCTTATTACGAGAAATATATGAAGAGTCGAGATAGGAGCAAGAAGGAGTTCGTGGACCCACCCCGAGCTAGAAATTGATCGAGCAATTGCGTCAAGCATATGACGTTAAATGTTGCGCTTCTTGGGAGGCAACCCAAGCGTTAGTTAGTTTTTATTTTATTTTCTTTTATTTTATTTTATTTTATTTCTGTCTTTTTATATTGTGTCAATTGCCGTGGTACGTTTATGTGTGTGTTGATGTGCAGAAAATACGATAAATAGCTTATTCTGGACGACGGTTATATAGCGGAAGCTCGCTACCACAAGGCCTTACCGCTAGTTCCACTCGAGGCGTTAACGATGATGATCAACCACTGAACTTACCGCTTAACGCAGCAATCATGGATTACGATGATTTCGTCGATCAAGGTCGCAATCCGACCCAAGTTAGCCGCAGTCCGGAAACCTTTTGATGCGCTGCAACCCAGCCATTTACGACATTGGCCGCAATCCGGCCGTTTCAAATCCAAAAAGACGTGCCACCGGGCACTTGCGCGTCGCAATTGATCACAATCATGTTTTGTTTGTTTTTGTTTTTGTTTATAGGTTTGTTCGGGACAATCTAGTCACGCGATTTAAGACGAAGGATAATTGCACATGCGTTTTTAGAGAGACTCGACCATCGAATTTTCAGGGATGTTTTCTTATCTCCCTTACTCTTATTTTCTTTAATATTTATGACAATCAGGAGATTGCCAAGTTTTTAAGGAGGGGGGTGGTTGAGTATGGTTAGTGCAATTTGATGTCTTTTGTTTTGAAACGCATATTTTTGATGTGATTGATCGCTATTTCTACGCTTATTTGTGTTTGTATGGCATGCCTGTCGAATTTGACTATGTATGATTATTTGTTTTCGTCTTTGAGCGTGCATAAGTGCATAATTTTTCAAAATTTATTATTATATATTGTAAAATGGTACTTGGACGCAATCGATTTCGCAAAACCTTAAAAACAGCGTCAATTCAAAATTCTTTCATGCAAAAAGCCAGCGAGTAGCCTGAATGTTTATCATCTTTGCATGTGCTTGAATAAGTTTCAGTCTTGATATCTCTTTGAAACCGCTGTGTGTAGTCGACTTTGAACATGAAGTTAAGGCGCATATAAAACCCTATTCCGGCCATTTTCATAAATTTTAGCCACTATAAATTCCGAATGAGCCAATCATAGCCAAATAATCCATGCCTATAGCCATGAGTGTTGTTGAGACGACCCCTACAAACCCATTAAAAGCGTGGGGTAGGAGTTCGTATTGGTTATTTGAGTCTTGGAAATTTTTATTAGGAATTTATAATTTTTGTAATCTTGGACCACCATCCGAAAAATAAAAAAAAAGAGAAAAAAATTAATACCCCATTAAAAAAAATAATAATAATAAAGGGGGAAATAAAAATAATAAAAAGAATAAAAAGATAGGATGGTGGATATGTTGATTAATTGCCTACGCGCTTGTTAAGGCTTGAGTTTAATTGTTAATTTTATGAAGTCTTATGTTTAGAAGGCACACGAGTGGTGATTAAGTGGTTTTTGAGCTTTCAGTCGGTTTAAGATTTGCGAGTTGGGAAATAGCCTATATTTTAAGGCTACGTTATGAGAGTTAAGTGAGGTTTTTATTTTTGAGCGAGGTGAAGCAATTTACCTCTCGATTAGATTAGGTTGAGTGAGCGATTAGCCAAAATTTGGCGCCGTTGCCGGGGAAGCAACGAGTAGGAATTTAGGATGTTTTTCATTTCATTTTCTTTTTGATTTATTAGTTTCTTTTCTTTATTATTTATATTTTTCGCACTTGGTTTTTGCCATTTGGTACGTTGACGTGTTGTTGAGTTTATGCAAGGAAGGCGATCACTTCAACGCGACCTTGTACCATTCATTGACAACATTCACCGTTCAAATCCACCAAGACCAAGACCCATTTTTATTCCCGAGGACGATTCTTCAACAGCAACTGATTTCGTGTGCGACGAGATTCCCAAATCCATGGCGAGACGATCTAATCATGGAGGCGGCACGAAGAATTGTTTGATGCACTAAACAATGAGTTACCTTTCCAACTCAGACATCGGGGAGAGTATGGAAGCGAGCCACGATACCTTGGAGGTACAATCAACCACCAAACAATCAAGTCCCGCTACAACTACGACAGGAAAAGGAAGGAACGCTCAACATGACGAAGAAATCGTGCATGAATTATTCTGACAGGACCGATCCCAAGACGAGAGTTTGTAGATGAATGGTTCAATGACCGAGATTACGAAGGAGATTATGAGCTGCCTATCACCGAGGAGAGAGCACCGAGACACCCTCAAGCACCTAGACAGCGTGATTTGGCACGTCCGAAGGTTGTGCTTTATGGGTCTGCTATTGTTCTTGGCCCGACTGCAAGGGAAGTAGAGATTAAACCGCATCAAATTAATTTACTTCCGACTTTTCACGGAAATGCCCACGAAGACCCTTTAGCGTTTTTGAACTACTTTATCGATGAAGTGGGCAGATTTGTAGGTCATGGTCTAAACCGGGAGGAGATGCAAATGATTTGCTTCCCCTATAGCATGAAAGACAAGGCGAAGACATGGTTACTGTCCTTAGAACCAAGATCATTAACTGATTGGGAGATGATAAGCGAGAAGTTCTTAAATCAATATTATTCGGCACAAACAACGGGGCAACTTCGGAGGCAGATCGCTAACTTTGAACAGTTGGAGGGGGAATTATTTCATGAATCATGGGAGCGTTACAAACACTTTTACAAGCATGCCCCATCATAGCTATTCCCCCGAGATAATTAATCAGTTTTTCTTTGATGGTTTGTCGACCATGGGGAAAAGTCAAGTTGAAATAGCGGCAGGAGGAGACTTTGGTGATTTAACGGCCCTCGAGGCAAAACGAGTATTGGAGAAACTAAGCGAGAAATCTAGAGAAACCAACTCACGACCTCGTAAATTGAAAGTAAATGAAGTTTCCACCACCGAGACAGATAAAGAAGAAGGAGTTAAGGTTTTGGTGAGAGATGGTCAAACGATCAAGGAGATGATTAGGGAAGTACTTAATGAAGAATTAGAAGCATCGAGAGCCCAGCGAACAAGTCAAGTTTCTTCGAAGAAGACTAATGCGATGTGTCACCAATGCGGATCCCCCGAACATTTAGCCGATATGTGCCCGTTCAACAACGAACAACGAGGGGACGTCAACGCCATCCAGCACTATTCGAATCAACAACATTCGGGGCAGAGACCACCACACATGCAAACACCTGCTACAGTTCAGTCGACTGATCAACTTTTAGTCTGGCAACAAAACCAAGTTGCCGAAACTATTCGGAACCGAGACGGCCTCACACATGTTCAGGAGGAAATGAAGGGAGTTCGAGACGATATGAAAGAATTGAGAACGATGATGGCTGAAATGGCCAAAAGCACTCTTGAAAATTCGTCAGGACTAAGAAGATTGGAGTTAATGGTAGGACAATTGGCAACTGACATGGCATCATTGAAGAAGGAGAAAAATACTCTTCCAAGCCAAACGGAACAAGCCTCGGCTATTCATGTGCTGAGAAGCGGGAAAGAAGTGGATAACTGCATCGAGCTAGGAAAGGAGGAAGACAAAAGGAGGCCGAGACCCAACCTCCGGGACAATGCATAAACAAAAAATACGACGACAGCAACTGAAGACCCCATCGATTCCTTAAATTCCCGCCAAGAAGTTGACTGTTTATGATCACGTTCCCTTCCCAAGTCGCCTACGTCCGGCCAAGGAGAATAAGAGATTCATGGAGCTATATAATTTATTGAAAAATGTCAATATTAACCTCCCCCTGATAGAGGTGATAAAGACAATGCCGGCATTTGTGAAGTTTTTCAAGGATCTAGCATCAAAGGAAAGGCGTTTGGCTACAAATCAGCCTGTAGCTTTGATAAGAGAAGTTGGAGATATGTTTAAGCAACCATTGCCACCTAAAGAGAAGGATCCCGGGAGTTTTTGCATAACTATTTCTCTCGGGAATGGACAAACGGCAAGAGGGATGCTCGATCTTGGCGCTAGCATAAATTTGATGCCCCATTCGATTTACAAGGAATTTGGCCTAGGACCGCTGAAGCCGACCACGATGAAATTACTTGATAGATTAATTATTGCTCGTAGTTGATAATCTAGTTAGAGTAATTAGTTTAAATAGCTTAAATTTAATTATTGCTTTAGTTTATAATGATCGAATCAATCTATTCAAACCCCCAAATGTATATGTATGTTATTCGTAATTGAGAAAAACATCCGAAAGACCGAACAGTTGTTTCCTCGAGAGATACGACTCGAGTCAAACTCATCACCCTACAGTTACCTCGTACACTTGCGAGCAAACTGACGTGTTTTAAATTAATTTATTAAAAAGGGGTGCACAAAAGTTTGAGTCACTCCACTACTGTCGGGTCAATTCCCATTAAGTCTTGGGGAGACCAGGTAAAAATATCTGCGCTATCCCTTAAAAGCGCGACCAACTCTATTAAGACCTCCGGGCTCAAGGTCGTTCTTACTCGCAGGATTCGACTATTGTCCCCTGGAACTAATTCTACCGACATTAGGTTCTCATCCCTCCGAATCAGCTCAGGTCTGTCTTCTTCTGCTCTTGCTCTCTTGATCTGTCTTTCTTCATCATTTCGTCGAATGCTTTCCACATACGTCTGGCGCGACGTGTACTGGTCTCCTCGAATCTCACCCACTCCATCCTGAGCTAGGAATTTCAACTTCATGTGATAGACTGAAATCACTGCCTGGAATTTTCTTAGAGATGGTCTTCCTAACATAACATTATAAGAAGAAGCTGCGTCAACAACCAAGAATCGTACCGACCTGGTCTGTCTGAGCGGCTCTTCTCCGAGAGTGACCAGGAGGTTTACCGCGCCAAGAGGTTTCAACGCTCCTCCTACAAAACCCACCAGTGAGGTCGTGACCTCCTCTAATTCCATATCCAAATTCATCTTCCTGAAGCAGTCATAAAAAATGATGTCCGCTGAACTTCCCGTATCCATAAAGATCCGTTAGACATTGTAGTTAGCGATAGTAGCTTTTATGACTAGGGAACCCATGTGTGGAGTCAGGATACCATTCTCATCTTCGGACCCAAAGCAAATCTTTGGACTCGGTGCTATTTGTCCTACCTCGCGTGCTATTTTAGCCAGGTCTTTTGCTGCCCGCACATAACTATTCTAGGTTCACTTAGAATGTTCGTCCCATTCTCCACCTGTGATCATTAGGATTTCACCTCATACGACCTGGGTCTGGTCATTTCGTCGCCCATCATTGTGTCCACTACCCGAACTACGCTTGTTTTCCTGAGGTTGGTCCCATATGCGAGAGTCAGACCTGGGCTCCTCCCTCTTCATCTGTACATACTCCTTAAGGTTCCCTTCCTGCACCAACCTCTCTATTTCATCTTTCAGGTGGGTGCACTAATCCGTATCATGACCGTACTCATTATGGTAACGACAAAATCGGCCAGATATTTCTTTCCTTGGCTTTTGGAAATAAGTTCTAGGCCATTTGAGATCAGGATGTCGCTCAATTGCCTGCAGGATCTCCCCTTGAGGTGTTTCCAGAGGTGTGTACCTGTCAAAACGGGGTCGTCCTCCAACTAGGTTGGTCCTGGGTTTCTTCATCGGGGTCCTGTCCTCCCTATCTGGTCGCTCCCTTCACTTTTCTCCATCCTCTTTGATCTTCAAGGCCTCCTCTAGATGAATGTATTTTTGTACTCGTTTTAGGAGCTCTCCAAATTTCAGCGCTGGCTTCACGATCAGCGACTGAAAAAAATTCTCCTCTCCTGAGCCCTTGTGCTAGAGCGTTAACCAGGAGCTCCTCAAATGCTGATGGCACCTCTAGTTTTGCATCTGTGAGTCGCTTGATGTATGCGCGTAGATTTTCAGTTTCCTTCTGTTTCAGGCTGAATAATTCCAGCGGTATTTTCTAGTACTTTTTACAGTCGGTAAATTGGTGCAGGAATGCTGAGCTGAATTCGTCGAAGTTGCTTATAGAGCGCGGAGGCAACTAACTGAACCAGAGTTGGGCCGACTTTGTAAAGGTCATCGGGAAGACCCGGCACATGACCGCGTTTGAGAATTTGGCAAAGTAGCCGCGATCTCAAATCGGCTCAGGTGATCCCATGGATATGTTGTTCCATTGTATTCAAAGCCCATGGATCGGTAAGAAGTCGGTACATCATCGCGCATAACCGCATCCGTAAACGGTGTACCCCTCCGCGCCGGCACCGTGCCCGTGCTCGCCATCTTCCTCTTAACCTCACTGACCTCTTTCTGCAGGTTTTGCATCTGCTCAGTGAGGTGTGAGTTGGTTTTGCTAGATGTTTCACTTTCAGAAGCGGAGAAACTCTCTTCCTCTTCCTGGAGGGGAGTCCGGAATGTGCGCTGAATTCGTGGCGGCTCCGTCTCCGGTGGCGGGGCTGCCTTGAAAGGGGGAGGGGAGGGGGTCGAGAGCTCGGCGAACCTTCTATCCATAGCTACTTCCACCGCCTTACCGATGAGGTCGGACAATTGCCTTAGAAAGGCATCGATCAGCAATCCGCCATCAGTTTGTGTGACTCCACTAGGAGGAGGTTGCACTGCGCTTCTAGCTGCCGCCGATTGTCCCGCCGCCTCTGGCGCACCAATCGGTGTGGCAGAGCTTGGTGTGCCGCCCAACTCCGCCACTAAATTCCGCCGAAATCCATCCGATGCCATGTTTTTCTCACGTCTTAGCCTTGTATTTCCACAGACGGCGTCAATTGTTTCACCCAAAAATACTTGCCACAAAAGAAACTTCACTTTCGCCTGAGAATTTCCCGAGCTGCTATGCACAAAAACATGTTAGAAAGGACCACCGGGGGTTTTACGGTGGAAACATCTCCGATACTTAAGTCAGTAAGCATTTTGATCAGAATAATCTAAAGCAAGAGAAGTGTGCTGGAAAAATCATACCTCCTTCATTTTCAAGTTGGGGTATATATAGTTATCTATCACGTGGGGTCTTTCCGAAATTTCGGAAACGGAACCCACGAATCTCGGACCGTTATCAAGATTACTCTTGTCTGGAAGTTTTCGCCAAGAACAGAACAACTCTGATTTTATGCTAAAATCTTGACCTGTTCTTATTGGAACCTTATCCAAGGTCAAGGCATCAGAACAGGTCAGGGTAATATTCTTCAGGCACGGGCTTACTCACCACCTCGGTCCCCTTTTCTTTTCCTGAGTTGCGCCAATTGGATCTCTTCTGAGTTATCAAAATCCAGATCAGGAAAGGTCCGCCAGATTTGGGTCATTTCACTCCCTTTTCCTTCTTGTGCGTAGAGCAATAGCTCGGGTCATTCCAATCAGGGCACAATCACGACTAACAAAAATCGCATGCAAATGAAGTTTCGCATCCTTGAGAAAAAACAATCCGCTGGGCGCGTTTCTTCTTCGAGCGTCAATGGTGGAAAAATATCATATGAATCAATCTCTGATTTGTCAGCCAAAATTGATGATAAAACTCAAGGGATTTCCAATATTAATGACAACCTATCAAGGCCGGAGAAGGGGATTTCAAATCAGACACCAATTTTGAATACTAAAATTCTGAAATCCGACGTTCGCGATCCCCACTTTCTGAAATCCCAAAATTGTGTCTGGATTCGGCTGCAATCGGAACTCCACGCATGTTGGAAGCTAAAATTGATAGTAACGGTGTGGTTTTGGAATCATGCCCAAATTTTGTCAAAGCAAATTCGGTTGGGAGCAAAGACGAGCAGAAATCTTGTCTAACAGCTGCGTGATCCCCAAACTTGAGTCAGACCCTTGCTGCAAATGGAGCTCAACGATTCGAAAAACTTAATTACCACAAATAGTGAGGAAGAGGATGCTTTATTTGAGTCCGATTCAGAATCCGACGAGGCTAATTCAGATGGGACTTGTGACAAGGAGATTTCTTCCGGCCCTAAAATCCCCAATTTCGTAAAACTTCAGATACAGATGGATGAGCCCTTAATTGATAATGTTAATTGCTTTGTTAGTGTGGTGGCAATATGTGATGTTGATAATGTCTCTGAGGATTCAGATAAAAGGTTGCCTGATTCTCCAAAATCAAGTTTTCAGCTCGTGCACAGAACGTGCTCGATAAAACACCTGAACGAACCAAGCAAGATGAGCAGTTCATTTCAGGCAGCAATAAGCATTCCTTAACAGAACCCAAGCAAAAGGTAAACGATTGGGTGTCTTTAGTTAAGAACAGAGATGTCTCAAATGGCGTAACTCTTCATCATGATCCTGTTGATGACGACATTGTTGAAATTGAGGAGAAGTGGCTGGATAATGTCGATGAAATCTGGGGTTATTGTTTGGTGGGTCATTTTGCTGCAAAATCCCCTGGGAAGCACGCGATTGATAAGTTGTGCATTGTTTGAAATGTTCCTTATAAGTTTTTCACTCATGATTCAGGTTGGTTCATTTTTAAGTTGAAAATGAAGAGCATCGTGAACATGTGCTGACTGGGTTCCGTATAAAATTTTTGGGCGAACATTAATGCTAACCCGTTTGCCATCGTGCTTTGAATTTGATAAATACTCCCCCAAATCCATCACAGTTTGGATTAAAATGCCTGGGCTGCTACTCGATTGCTGGAATCCAAAATTCTGAACAAGATAGCTTCGAAAGTCAGAAAACCAATAGCTATCAAAAATATTGATGCAAGGTCCCGAAAACTATTAGACTCATTTGAGTTTAGGAGTTGATTGAGAGTTCAGTATAAATTTAATATTTGATTAATGTTTGCGATTCTCTGTAGGAGAATACGACTCAGGGTTCCTCATGATTGTTGTATTTATTGCTCAACAATTTAGGGCTCCTGAATATGCAATCTTGGTAAGGGCATGCTCTAGAAGTGTTTGTGAATATGCCTCAGAGCAAAAACTTTTCACTGTTTCGTACCTCATTAAATCATGTGGGTTGGCTTCAAACGACACCGTTTCTGCATCCAATAAATTGTGCTGTATCAAATCACCAGAAAACCCACATACAGTGTTTAAGAGTATGGATTCACAGATGACCCAAAGTTCTTTTAGTCAGAAGCCCAACCAAAACCTTTTTGCCGAAAGTCCAATTCTTCCAATCCATATGTATTCCTCTTCATGTTCTTGTAGAGAAGCTATGATTATATCCTTTTATTTTATGGCGTAGTCTAAAAAACACTATCATCCCTTCATATAATGACTTAAGAAGTCTACTTGGATCCAATGAAAGAGTTGTTCACGTGTTTATGTGTTCTCCTATGGCCTTCGGGTGTTGCTGGGGAGAAGGTGTTTGTTCCAATATCTCAATGTTGAGAGATCGAGGAATGCCCGAGTCTTCTATTGTTTGGTTGGTCGAGTATGAACTGATGTTGGTGCTAATTAGTAAGAAGAAATTAGCCGCCTACGTCGGCCGTGCTGTTGAAATGGGATTTGATGTTTCGAGGAGTACATTCATACAAGCAATCCGAGTGTTTGTTGGTTTCAGCGAATCAACTCTGAAGCGTAAGACGGCAGTTTATAGAAGGTGTGGTTGGTCAAAATCTGAAACCATTGCTGCGTTTTTAAAGCATCCTATGTTTATGACCTTGCCTGAGGAGAAAACAACGGCCACTGTAGATTTTGTTGTTTACAAGTTGGGATGCGAGCCTGCTGCTATTGCTCAATGCCCTATGCTTCTCAGTTTTAGTCTCGATAAGAGAATAAAACCAAGGGGTTTGGTTGCTGGGATTTTGAACGAGATGGGGCTGAAGAACATGAACAGTGTGGCCACCTTGGTGACTATATCAGAGGAGAGGTTCGTAAAAAAAAATATCTTAAAATATGAGAAAGATATTCCCAAGCTATTAGACATCCATTTGAGGAAAGCCGAGAAGTAATATCGAGAAAAAATTGCATTTGTTTAACAATGTTGGTTGATGAGGTAGTGGAAGAAGGAAATCTGGTCTTGGGCTGATTCGCAAACAACTTAGAGCTGCTCTTAACTTTTTTTTATTTATTTAATGAAAATAAGAGCCATTTCTTTCTATTTGTTCAGAGTAGTGATTTCTAGCCTATAATAAAATAAAATAATGGCCTAAGTAGGAATTCTTGATTAGATTCCTAATTTTCATTTGGTTTGTTTTGGTGTTATCTGTTTTGCGATTGATTGTCTTGTTATCTGGAATGGATGGCCGGGGGTGGTGACGGGTTCGGGGATTCGAAGTTCATGGAAGCTGGTTGCTGTGGCAGCAGCGCAACATGGATGGTGGGTTCGCCATCACTATCCTTTTTTTTCTAGGTTAGTTGGATTAGATGTTTATTGGTTGGTGTTATAATATGGCCAATTGTTTGTCCTCAATTAATCCTCACCCGACCCATTCCTTCAGCCTGTTGCTGTTCCAAATATGTTCGGAGAGACATGATAACAAATGGGGGTTTCTTGTTTTAGATTTATCATTAGTTTTTTGGTTTGAAATTAATTTATGCAATTCTTCCTTGTACGTCCTCTTGATTCAGTGTTTGATATGATTGCAGGTCAATGGAGCAGCGAACAAAAATGGCAAGGACATGTGGATTCACGCCGAGCAGACTGATACTAATATGAGTTCGGGCTGTCGCTGCTGCAGTTCTTTGATCTAATTTCGAGCCCGAGAAGAAGGTTCAGGCTGCAAAAATAGGAGTCGTGCAGAAAATTTAAAGGGACTAATCTATCTCAGTTTCTTGTTCCTTGTTAGTCATCAGCTTTTGGTTTGAAATTACTTTGTGTTATTTTTCCTTGTACGTCATCTTGATTCATTGTTTGATTTGATTGTAGTGTACTCGTAAGAGCAGCGAACGACAATGGCAAGGACAGGCGAATTCAGGCCGAGCACACTTGTTACAAAAAAGAGTTTGAGCCAGAGCTGTGTACGGGTTGCTACTGCAGTTCTTTGAGCTGGTTTCGTGCCCAAGAATAAGATTTCGGCTGCAAAATTAGAAGTCAAGTAGAATAGTTAAAGGGACTAATCATCCCCTGCTTCCGCTTAATGTGTAAATGTATTGGTCAAACGCGGGACATTGATTGTCGGCTATGCCCAATAGTTAGGTTTTTATTTTAAACTGCTCGTGGGAGTACCTTTTTATCTTTGATCATTTGTGGAACGCCTCTGGTTTCATATGTAAAAGAAGAACAATCAGTGTATAATAATGGCATACTACTATAATAAAATAGTTGTAGTAAAATAACATTATTAATATATTTAAAATAGCAGTACTACTATATAAAATAGATTTTCATAATTTGTAAACAAAAAGAGCTTTTCATAACTCGTAACGTCACAAATTGTCACTTAAATTGAATTGTATCATAACATAATGATTGAAATTCGTCACTTCAATTGGGTCATTTGGGACGAATGTCATGTTTGGCAATAGATTTTGTCCCCCGCATGTTCTCTTTAAATCATCACAGAAAATATATTTTTTGTGATAATTATAATATTTGTCATATATTGCTATTTTTTTAATGACAGAATCTGTCACCTTTCATAGTAATTGGTGACAGATTGTTTTTTCATTTAATATACTTGTTCGTGACGAACAATAATTAGTCATTATAAAACAACTCTTTCATGACAAGTTATATTGTATTTGACAAACTTTCCGATGTGCCTTATCTTTCCAAAAGGGAAATGATCTTAATACAAATTGCGACAATTGAAGCGTCATTATAAATCAATGAGTATTTTCATTATAATTGTTTTTATCACTGAAGTCAAATATTTTGATGACAAAATAAGGGTTCGTCATTTAAAATGATAACATACAGTGATAATACAAACCTTTAAATGATAAATATTCGATCGCATTAATGACGAATTAGTCGTCACCAAATAATATAATATATGATGTCAACGATCATCAGCGTCATCAAAAGCTAACATTTAGTGACACGTTAAAAAAAATATCACTTTCACCTATCATAATAGTCATATCATATATCATAATATCATGACGAATTTTGTGACGCTCAAATCTAGTCATATATTAGTTTTAGTGACGAAAAACACACTTTGTATGACGAATTTTATCTTAATATAATATCAAATTTCTTGTGGAGTGAATGAGCAATTCAATAAGTGTAACATTTACATTTTTCTTTTGCTAAAATAAAAAGTAACATTAATTCTCTTTTGAAAATGTAAGTGTGAAAAATATAATTGATGTGACCAAAAAGACTGGCTCACCAAAAATGAGGTCGCTGAATTCTGAAACTGCCTTCTACGACCTGTGCGACCTACAAATCAAAACCCAAGTCGGACACCCTCGGCGTAGACCCTCCAAAAGTAGGATTAAATTAACTTAAAATAGAAGTGAGACATGTGTCATCTTTATATAGACAAGAGACTTGTTCCCAATCTAGGGTTTTCGTCTCCTATTCATACCATAATACCATAATCAGCCCACCGACTTAGAATTATGATTTCTCATGTATGCTATGTTACCATAATTGTTAGAACTCTCATATTTTGTTAAGTTACCTAATAATCATGGGCCAATAACCCTTCCATACCATTTCATGGAGGCCCAACCCCACCTTTCATACCAACCCGCCCATAACCATGAAACCAAACTCTCCCTACCAACCTAATTGTACACATAAATACCCTTTGAGTTCATAAGAGCTCAGGTTAGAAAAGACTTTTTGAAAAACATAAATAGAGGTTGAAAAAACTTAAAGAAAGAATAAAGAAAAGAAACTTAAACAGAGGTTGTAAACATAAATACCCTTTAAATAACATAATTGGGTTATTTGGTAAATAGAAGTATACTTTCCATAACGGCTGAAAAAAGGACGTTCTGCAAAGTTATTTTCCAGAACGGGCGAACCGACTTTCTATAACGGCTGAAATATTTTTAAGAACGTCTCTGTAAATCGTTCTTGAAAGTCTGACAATCAAGAACACCTCAGCAGGGCGTTCTTGATTGTTAGACTTTTAAGAACAGCTCCATACAGAACGCCTCAGCAGGGCGTTCTTGATCTGCAGAAACAGGCGTTCTTAAAAGCTGTTGCTGTTCCAAATATGTTCGGAGATGACATGATAACAAACGAGGTTTTCTTGTTTTAGATTTATCATTAGTTCTTGGTTTGAAATTAATTTATGCAACTCTTCCTTGTACGTCCTCTTGATTCGGTGTTTGATATGATTGCAGGTACTATAAGACGTGTACTCGATGGAGCAGCGAACAAAAATGGCAAGGACATGCGGATTCACGCCGAGCAGACTGGTACTGATATGAGTTCGGGCTGTCGCTGCTGCAGTTCTTTGATCTAATTTCGAGCCCGAGAAGAAGGTTCAGGCTGCAAAAATAGGAGTCGAGCAGAAAATTTAAAGGGACTAATCTATCTCAGTTTCGTGTTCCTTGTTAGTCATGAGCTTTTGGTTTGAAATTACTTTGTGTTATTTTTCATTGTACGTCATATTGATTCATTGTTTGATTTGATTGTAGTGTACTCGTAAGAGCAGCGAACGACAATGGCAAGGACAGGCGGATTCAGTCCGAGCACACTTGTTACAAAAAAGAGTTTGAGTCGGAGCTGTGTACGGGTTGCTATTGCAGTTCTTTGAGCTGGTTTCGTGCCCAAGAAGAAGATTTCGGCTGCAAAATTAGAAGTCAAGTAGAATAGTTAAAGGGACTAATCTTCCCCTGCTTCCGCTTAACGTGTAAATTAGAAACTTAAACAGAGGTTGTAAACATAAATACCTTTTAAATAACATAATTGGGTTATTTGGTAAATAGAAGTTAGAAAAAACTTTTTTAAAAAGCTAATTTTAAAAAAGTTCCATATAAGAGCTTTTTGAAACGAGTAATTTGAATTAGAGTTGAAATGACAATTTTTGCTCAAATTGAAAAAAAAAATAAAAAAAAATAAAAAACTAGGACATATTTATCATTAATTTACATACAAAATTATATACAACTACTTTTTTGATTATCTAGTAATTATAACTACCCAAATTAAACTTAATATATTCGAGATTTTGCTAGTCAAGAAACTTATATATATATATATATATATATATATAATAATCAAAATAATCAATCTTTTTCTAAAAAAAATATCAAAAATAAATTGTGTTAACGTTCTTTTTGGTCATTTAAGATAATCAAACAGCTATCACCTCACAAATATTTATCAACACTTCTATACAAATAGTTAATGAACTAGTTAAACTAGCCTATTAACTAACAACTAATACAATCGTCTATCACTATCCGACAATYGACAAACGAAGAACTATAAATATTTCAAAAGTTTTAAAAAAATCTAGAACCGTTACCGATCTGGACACCAGATATCCCTTTTTGTTTATTATATTGGTAATTAATTGCTACCACCACATCTCTCCCGATCACATTCTATCTGTCATATTTATATTTTCAATAAAGAATCATTGTAATTTTTTTTTATTTTTCTCAATAAAAATTAAATATCAGTTTATTAATTTTAGACCTATCTTTATTATTTCACAATTTTAACTATTCAAATTAAAAAAAATATTATAATCATCTAATATCTATAATTATAACAACTATCATCTTATTTAATTTACATGAAATGGTCGATTACTACAAGATAAATAAGATGCGACGGAAATATATACTATTAATGTCCATCTTAAAATCAATCTAATAATAATATCTTAAATCTGTGCTCTATCAAAGCACCGTAAAACTCATGTTATTCTCGAAAAGGTTCGCGAGTTAATACTTAGAAATGAACAACGACAAGAGGCAGATATTAGAGATGACAGTTGAAGAACTGTAATGTAATTTAGAGCAGGTAGCTGAAGGTTTTTGTAGATGACGATGATCAGATGAATGAGCTGTAGGAGAAAACGAGGATTTGGTTGGCCTCGTACCAAGATATAATTAATCAACTGCGCCAAAGCTATGAGGGGTTGCGCAAAGTACTTATAGAGACATCATATCATATTTTATAATATTATCCCATCAATTTCTGGTGCGGTTGTAATCGTATAAGTCAAATTCGTGTAATTATTTGTTGAAATAATTTTTGATTTTTTACCCTTTTGATTTTCAGGGCATATATGCTTAATCTGCTGAGTCCGTGTCAAATTGAATTTAAAATGATGCGCGAAATCGATGAAAAGGCGCTGAGTAAGGCACGTCTGGAAATGCTGAGATTGATGTCGTAGAGCTGTTTCTTTTCAGGCAAGAGAGACCGAAAAATAAGGTGTCATTGAAGTGCCTTCTTTCTCTTCTTCACATATCGAATTGTTGTTTTTATCATTTTCAATTTTGGAAAATTAAGAACACTACCCTTTAAACTTGATCTATTACGGAAAAGTTATCTTAGAAAATTACAAATAAACCCCACTGAGATTTATATTTGTAAATCACACAAATTAAGGGGGATTTTTGTAATTTCAGATATTTTTTTTTTTAATTCAATCCGATAAAATAATGTTTTGCGTTTCAAATGAAATAGTAAAGCATCTCCGCATACATCCTTGTGCTGTATTCAGAGGCGTAGGCAGGAGCTGGCCGGATAGGGGGGCTAAATGGAACCAAGATGATAATTACTCGCTTATCCCTATCCACACGCTCAAAATCAAGAAAATCCAAAGAGGTCAAAACCAAGGTACCTTCCATATATACATTGTTCAGAGTTCACAATCCAAACCCCAATTAGGAATTTAATGGTTTAAGCAATCAGATTTAAATTAGGACTACTTGGCGATCAAGTTTTGATGAATGTACGAAAACCTATTTATACATACACAGACACAGGCGCACACACATCAGAAAGTTTAATTCCAATTTCATCTAATTTCTTACACCCTTTCCCGTTAATCTTTCAATTTTGTATTCAATCTTGGTAGATTTCCCCTTGTCACACTGATTCACAAAGATGGGAAGAGGAAAATTGCGCATGCAACTCATCAGCGACTCGAAAGCCCGGCGTAAATACTTTGAGAAGAGAAAGAAAAGTCTGGAGAAAGCGGCCAAGGATCTGTCCACTCTCTGTGGAGTCGACATTGGCATGATCGTCTACGCGCCGGCCCAGGGCAAGCATTCAGACCAGCCATTCACGATCTGGCCGCCAGGAAACCAACAAGTCCTCGCGGGCTTGATCGACTCTTACAAGGCGAGCTCATGTAACAAAACCTACACTTTGTCCGATTTCTTCAAGGATAAGACCGAGAAGGAGCTGAAGAATAAGTTGCAGTTTGATGGTGGGCTGATGGCTAAGATTGATGCTGTGAGGAGAAGGATCAATCAGATGAAGGGGTCAACAAGTCTTTTCACAGAATCGTCAGATCATGTCTTGAAAGATTATTGCAATTATTCGGTTGATCAAGAAAGTAGCATGTGGAAACACGACGAGCAGCCGCTGCCGAATTTCGTGTATTATTCTGATCAGGCTAATAATAATAATAATAATAATAATAATCATAATCATACAGATAATGATCAGATGATGAACTATGGTGGTGGTGTAAGTGATGGTATGTATGGGGTTGATGAGAATAATTATTACGCCTGTATTGGTTTTGATCATCAGGATTGTGGGTTTGATGTGCAGACCGTTGAGACGTTGCCAGGATCTTATGGTTTTGTGCCGATGCCCATCATTAATGATCAAATGCCATTGGATATGGACTGGTTTTCGCCACATGTTGATGCAGGCGGCTCGGAAGAGAGATTTAGCCCAGCGGCTTGGTTTCYAAATGAGGAATCTTTTTTAAATGACTGAAGGATGTTTTTGGGTTTTTTTTTGGTTAAGTTGTCTGAGAATTGTAATGTACGTGTTGATTAAAAACTCTGGTCAAGTATTGTGCACAGATTGGTAATGGTGCCACAATTCTTGTAAAACTTTTGAAATATTTGCARTGTTTTTAAGATGGAATTTTTAATATCTTGTTTGCTTCTTCAATTTTTTCATTGGTAATTTTGTTGATGATTTCGCAAAGTTTTCATTTGATGATTAATATATGTTAAAAGTAAGTGATGACTGAGATATGATGTCTCTTTTCTTTTGTGGGTAATCTCACAAAGATGTCAAAAGTATAAAAAATCATTGATCAACTTATATAAGAAATTTCTTTTCAAGTACAGGTTTAAGAGTTTGGGCCTAGAATTGATTATTCATTAACATAGGGCTATTTTTTCTGTATGGAATGGTGATGGACTTTATGCTCCTATATTGAGCCAACTGGGATATGTATGAAAAAAAAAAAAAAAAAAAGGAAATGAACAAAATATCTAATTCTTTTGGAAAACAATACTTTTATCTTCTTATAAAAAACCTAACTAAATTTTACATTTTCTTTCCCAAAAATACTTAATTTATTCTAAATATCCGTTCGGATTTTATATATTTGCTAGTTTATTTTCAATTAGTTTTTAAATCCTAATTTTGAAAAAATGAACCACTAGTACAAAAACATGATTCAAGAACAGGGATTTAAGAACGCCTCAGGAGGCGGCGTTTTTAAATGTCAGGAGGTGGCATTTTTGTAATAAAAGTATCACATACGAGAACGTCTTTTTCAAAGACGTTCTGGTATACTGGATATCCAAAACGTCGTTAAAAAGACGTTCTCGTATGTTTAGATATCCAGAACGTCGTTAAAAACGACGTTCTCGTATGTTAAATATTGACAACGTCTTTAAAAATGACGTTCTCGTATGTTAAATATCGAGAAAGTCTTTAAAAATGTCGTTCTTGTATGTTCGATATTGAGAACATCTTAAAAAAGACTTTCTGGTAGCATATTATTTTATGAATTCAAATATATGTTAATAAAATTTTAATTTTGCCCTACTTCATCTCCTCTATCCATATCCCGTCGTCTCCAGATCCCCAATCCCCATCACCACGAAATCTACTCCGGCTTTTCCTCTATTCAGAGCTCCTCTTCGTCGTCACAATCTTCATCATAATCGTCACGTCGGCACCATCATTCTGCACCATGGAATCGAACTTTCTAACACCGTCGGTGGCCAACGAGTTCGTCTATCCATTTGTGAACTTCAAGCCGGACATCGACTCGTAAATCGGAATATCGTGGTAATCCAGCATCGATTGCTTGCCGGAGGTGGTTAGGTTTTTGAATTTGGGCATGAAACCCTTCATCGCGTCGTCGCTAGTGCTGGAAATCGTCAGCCCGCTCTCCACGTTGCTCTCGAACATCTCCGTCGTGTCCGGATTCGCCAACAATGTCTCGGCGAACACCTTGCAGCCGTGAGCCGACATGAGCGCCGAGATGTTCCTCTGGTCCGGCGCAGGCACTAGTGCGTCCTCCTCTCTCCAGATCCACCCATCCTCTCGTCCACCAATAATTCCGACTTCCATAAGGTATTGAACCAAGAAACCCTAACCAACCTTCTCTCTCCCTCTCTCTCAAATCCAGACACACAAATTGATCTATTGAACAAATGGCGGATTTAGCTGATAAATTGTCGAATATCCAAGCTGTTACAGGCCTCCAAGACGCCGATTTGTGCATAGAAATCCTCTCCGCCCAAAATTGGGACCTCAAATTAGCCATCTCCTCCATCACCAATGCCCCTTCCTCTGTCGCCGCCGCCGCGCGGGAAAATAACGATTCGTTGGACGCGTTTTTATCCGCCGCGACCAAAGCTTTCTGTAGTTCTACCAGGCTTTTTATTCAGATCCAGGTACTTTTTCTTTTTCCTTTTGGGTTATTCTATCCCAAATTGATGAAAATAGACTAAATTGTTTATTTACACTATGGAAAATTATGATATTAATCCTGAATCCGTACCCTGTTTATTTTCGGATCTGAATACAAATGCTGTTTGGTTGATTTTGAGCATATTTTCCATTGGTAAAAATTATTGCATTGGCATTTACACTGCTGTCATTATTGTTATTGAGTTTAAGTTAAGTGGCATTTGGTTTTGAGCTAATGGCACCATTGCAGTTCACGAATTCAATATTTATTTACTTATTGTGGTTATTGTTTTGAGCTAATGGCATTTACTTATTGTGGTTATTGTTTTGATCTAATGGCACCAGCGCGATCGGTTTTGGCGTGTGGGCCGCAAGCGGTGTTCTGTCGTATTCCCTAAGCATGGTCGGGCTGAGCAGCTCTTCACGGGACGGGCCTCCTCCGGTATCTCGATCGGCCACGGAGGAGGCAAATTTCGTTTCCAGTTTTGAGAGGGATTATTCCGGGAGGGTGAGGCCGAATTTCATCGCCGAAGGTTTCATGGATGCACTTCAGAGGTCTCGACACGAGTATAAGCTGTTGTTTGTGTACTTGCACTCGCCGGAGCATCCCGATAGACCCGTTTTTTGTGAAGGGACTTTGTGTGACGAGATGTTGGTGGCGTTTTTGAACGAGAATTTCGTGGCCTGGGGTGGGAGTGTGAAGGCGAGTGAAGGGTTCAAGATGGGCAATAGTCTCAAGGCGTCCAGGTTCCCATTCTGTGCTGTTGTTATGGCAGCAACGAACCAGAGGATCGTGTTGCTGCAACAGGTACACGTTTGAGTAATCTATTGTGAACGAAACTTTTGTTGACTGCATTTTTTTGTGTGTATATATATCAAGATTTGGATATAGGAAAGTATTAGGCAATTATTGGGCTTTGGACTTTGGATATGTTTTTAGAACCCAATGTATGTCTTGGGGTTTTTTGAAGGTATATTTTAGTATTTGTTCTTCATAGTCGTTCTTCACAGAAAAAATAAATAATTCATTCTGCTTGAATTCGTGATCAACCTAGGTTGTTGTTTAAAAAAATCGAGGTATCGTCGATTTGGCTAGTTTATAAAGTTTTGATTTCAGATGTTAATTTGGAGATATTGATGCGAGCACAGATATTCTGGGGGATGACTCTCTATTGTGAATTCTTTATTTTGCATTGTAAAGGTTCCTTTTCCTGCTATGTATGAATTGAGCAAAAGATTTTATTATGTTGTCGAAAAGCTCATAGAAACCTTAGGTTAAAGAAAATCTTGAGAATTTAGAGTGAAGGAAATTTCTCTCTTTCTTTCCCTTTTTCCCCCGCCAAGAAACATTGATAATGTTTTAATTTGTGACAGCTTTGCTAAAAGTACAGCTCCTATTTCCCTTTTGGGATGTCAAAAAATACCATTCCACTTCTTAAAATGGATCTTTTCTCAAAGTTACCTGTTTGCTTAAGGTGTGATAGTGTGATACCACTGACTCTTGGCCATTGTATTTTAGGATAATAGTTTAAAGATGATCTTAAACCTTTATTTATTCATATCTAAAATTTTGCGGCGGGCCAAATGAGTATTTTAATTCTTAAAACGGAGGGAGTATGTTCATTTTTAATCAGCATATAAATCTTGCACTGTTGTCCTATATCAGGACGAAGGCATAAACAACCATTCTCCTGGAGTTGCTCATAGGTTACATTACTGTTTTGGAGTAAACATGCCACCAATCCCTGTATTACGCAAGTATGCTGATCTTTTGTTTCTGTTTATTTATTTTCTTTTCCTTTCAACATTTATCTTTAACGATAGGGTTATCTCTTTACCCCAGGGAATATGGCGATCTTTTGGTGAGCTGTTGTTTGATAGGCGAAGCTATTAATTAAAATCTACGAGAAAAGTATGAAAAATCGAAACTCTTATGTAATTGATTCATACTTATATAAGACAAAACCTTCAGGGTACTTTTTTTTATTAACCAAAATATATGTTCGCGACATAAGAATTACTTTTATTTGCTGACAAACATTTATTTATACTATGTTTAATTTGCGAACGAATGTAAGATTATTTTATCTTCTAGTTTAATTATGCGGCGATGTTAGAAATTTTACAGCATTTGAGATGTTGTTTTATTTCAGCAGGAAATGCATTTGACCTGTTTCAGATTTTTAGCAAGGGAAAAGAGAAGGAAAATGGACAAGATTCACAAGGTATATATTTCAGTAGGAAATGCATTTGACCTGTTTCAGATTTTTAGC
Organism: Phtheirospermum japonicum; assembly: GCA_014905375.1. Lineage (NCBI taxonomy): Eukaryota > Viridiplantae > Streptophyta > Magnoliopsida > Lamiales > Orobanchaceae > Phtheirospermum > Phtheirospermum japonicum. Next base: position 766,694 of record BMAC01000477.1, read on the forward strand.
AAGGTAAAAGAGAAGGAAAATGGACAAGATTAACAAGGTATATATCTTCTTTTTTCTTTTAAAGATTTGTAGTTTGTAGTTTTCCTAATCCCAATTGTTACATATATTGTAATTAAAGTAGTAAAAAAAAAATTGCCCTGTCAACAAAAGTTTGGCAAGAGTATTAAAAATCTCCTCTTCACCACTTTATTTTTCCCACCACCCTTTTTCTAGCTCTACACACACTACCCTTCTTTTCTCTCTCTAACCCACATAAAATATAATTTATACATACTATATTTTTATGCATAATGAATGTCACAAAGTCATCGGTTTTTCAAAGACTAGTCATGCCTCTTTGGATTGACATGGTTTATCTGTTGTCTTTCTCTGTTTCAAATCCAAACTAGAAGGCAGTAGACTAGACCTTGTTTGGGAAAAAAACAATAATTTGGTTCAAGATCTGAAAAGAAGACAAGGAACAAATATTTCGAACTTGAGAAGAATGGGTAAAATAGTAATACCAATAATTGCTTGCCTTCCATTTATTCACTTGACTGCTCTTGTGCTCTGTTCAGGTAACATTAGTCTTTTTCTTCATCATCATACTTGTACTTTTTATAAATCTTGCATGAAGTTCTTGTGTTTTGTTATAAAGGGTAGATAAAATTTGAATCATCACTTCCAAAGTTTGATGCATGTAAATGTAACACTATGTTGCTAATTTCCCTGTTGTTTGAATTTGTCAAGGCTAATTATAGTGTCTTATGTTGTTTGTTTGGTCATCTTGACACTATTCTCTCGTGTCAATACTAATTAGATCATCAATATATCACAGATCTTTTTTCTTTTTCCCCAGGATTAATTACTAAAACTAACCCTGAGATTTATCCTTATTATAAAAAGGTCTGGTTATCTTTAAAATTTACAAATATTACATTGAAAATTATTTTGAATCTTAAAAAGCTCCATCCTCAAGGCGAGGATGTTCGTAAGGTGCTTACAATTTTGAAAAATAAGTGGGTCCTTTTGTAATTAGACCAAACCTCGGGGGTGTTTTTGTAATTAATCCAAAAATACTATCATTCTATCCGTCGGGTTTTAAAAAATAATTTATCTCATTCTATCCGTAATTTTCACATTATCAATAAGAATTATTTACTTATTTTGCACTTCTAAGAAGAATTAACTACCCCGAGATCTATCCTAATTACAAACGATCAAGTTATCTTTTAAAATTATAAATATTGCCTAACATTTGGTTTTATCTTACAAAATTGCACCCTCAGAAGCAGAGTATTTGTATGGTAGTTATAAACTTTGAGGCACATTTGTAGTTTCAAATAATAAGTGGATTTTCTTGTAATTACCCCCCTGTTTTTGTAAGGAAAAGTACTAAAACACAATTATTAATTTTTGGGGGCAGGTACAAGTGTCAAAGTAACACCAGATCCTACAATACTGTCAGTCCATGATGGACACAGAAAATTGCAAGGCTCTGTATCAATCTCCACGAGGCAAATGGACATAACTACCCCTGTTACAACGATCCCCACAGCTACAAATCCATGAACCCGGCTAATCCGACGATAACCCCACTGTCGACAGAGTCACCCACATCGCCGACCGGAAGCTGGTGCGTAGCTAGCCAATCTGTGTCGCAAGCCGCATTGCAAGTAGCATTGGACTACGCGTGTGGCCACGGTGGGCCTGACTGCTCGGCCATCCAGACCGGTGGACGTTGCTACAACCCCAACACGGTCCGCGGACACGCGTCTTATGCATCCAATAGTTACTATCAGAAGAATACGGTTCCCACTAGCTGAAACTTTGGTGGCACTGCTGTTACCACAAGCACTGACCCAAGATATATATTGCCTTTTAGAGTAATTACAGAAGTACCCCTGGTGTTTAGTGTATTTGCAAAAGAGCCCAGATAAAAATTCAAAATTTCAAAAGACCCCAAGTAGTTTGTGTTCCAAAAAAAAAAAAAAAAAAATTTCAACAAACCCTTACATTCATAAATATTAGAAATAACATACCTTAAATTTTGTCGACTACCCTTTTAGAGATATCGCAAAAGTTGATATTCTTTCAATAGTTAAATTTCTTGAGTTTGAAATTGTACTTGGTTTCATGAATAGGTTTCTCGAAAGCAAAGATGATATTGCATTACCAAGGATGCGATCGAGAGGCCCGAATTGTACGTCATGAAGCCTCAAAGGATGATATTTCGCACGAAGCCCCTGTTTGGATTGATCACCATTTATAGAGTGTGCAATATTTTGGAGTGTAAGAAACATACTATTTTTGGATAACTTGAATGGTAACAAAATAGGTACTCATCGACTTTTGTGGATTTCTATTTTAGGACTTGGTGATCGTATATTTGGATGCTTGTGTTGTTTGGATTGACATATTATGGTGATTGTGTATTATTGTTATTAATGACATGTGTTGGTGACCTTGGGATTATGTTGTTTGGATTGACATATTCTGGTGATTGTGTATTATTGTTATTAATGACATGTGTTGGAGATCTTGGGATTATATAATTGAAATGTGTTTTTTGATTTAATTAGGTACTAGAATTGTGCTCAATTGTGATATATGAGCAGGCCTGGAAAAGGAAATATAAATCTGGAATGAAATTCCAGAAAAAAACTAGAACAATTATCAAAAAACCGTTCTAGAAAACAAAGATTCTAGAACGCCTGTTTTGGAGGCGTTCTCGAAAGTATACTTTCCAGAACGTCCCTATTTCAGGCGTTCTCGAAAGTATACATTCGAGAATGAGTGTTTTTCGAGGCGTTGTGGAAAGTATACTTTCAAGAAAGCCTGAAAAAGGGACGTTCTGGAAAGTATACTTTCCAGAACGGCTGAAAAAAGGACGTTCTGCAAAGTTATTTTCCAGAACGGGCGAACCGACTTTCTAGAACGGCCGAAATTTTGTTAAGAACGTCTCTGAAAATCGTTCTTGAAAGTCTGATAATCAAGAACACCTCAGCAGGGCGTTCTTGATTGTCAGACTTTTAAGAACAGCTTCATACAGAACGCCTCAACAGGGCGTTCTTGATCTGCAGAAACAGGCGTTCTTAAAAGCTGTTGCTGTTCCAAATATGTTCGGAGATGACATGATAACAAAAGAGGGTTTCTTGTTTTAGATTTATCATTAGTTCTTGGTTTGAAATTAATTTATGCAACTCTTCCTTGTACGTCCTCTTGATTCAGTGTTTGATATGATTGCAGGTACTATAAGACGTGTACTCGATGGAGCAGCGAACAAAAATGGCAAGGACATGCGGATTCACGCCGAGCAGACTGGTACTGATATGAGTTCGGGCTGTCGCTGCTGCAGTTCTTTGATCTAATTTCGAGCCCGAGAAGAAGGTTCAGGCTGCAAAAATAGGAGTCGAGCAGAAAATTTAAAGGGACTAATCTATCTCAGTTTCGTGTTCCTTGTTAGTCATGAGCTTTTGGTTTGAAATTACTTTGTGTTATTTTTCATTGTACGTCATATTGATTCATTGTTTGATTTGATTGTAGTGTACTCGTAAGAGCAGCGAACGACAATGGCAAGGACAGGCGGATTCAGTCCGAGCACACTTGTTACAAAAAAGAGTTTGAGTCGGAGCTGTGTACGGGTTGCTATTGCAGTTCTTTGAGCTGGTTTCGTGCCCAAGAAGAAGATTTCGGCTGCAAAATTAGAAGTCAAGTAGAATAGTTAAAGGGACTAATCTTCCCCTGCTTCCGCTTAACGTGTAAATTAGAAACTTAAACAGAGGTTGTAAACATAAATACCTTTTAAATAACATAATTGGGTTATTTGGTAAATAGAAGTTAGAAAAAACTTTTTTAAAAAGCTAATTTTAAAAAAGTTCCATATAAGAGCTTTTTGAAACGAGTAATTTGAATTAGAGTTGAAATGACAATTTTTGCTCAAATTGAAAAAAAAAATAAAAAAAAATAAAAAACTAGGACATATTTATCATTAATTTACATACAAAATTATATACAACTACTTTTTTGATTATCTAGTAATTATAACTACCCAAATTAAACTTAATATATTCGAGATTTTGCTAGTCAAGAAACTTATATATATATATATATATATATATATAATAATCAAAATAATCAATCTTTTTCTAAAAAAAATATCAAAAATAAATTGTGTTAACGTTCTTTTTGGTCATTTAAGATAATCAAACAGCTATCACCTCACAAATATTTATCAACACTTCTATACAAATAGTTAATGAACTAGTTAAACTAGCCTATTAACTAACAACTAATACAATCGTCTATCACTATCCGACAATYGACAAACGAAGAACTATAAATATTTCAAAAGTTTTAAAAAAATCTAGAACCGTTACCGATCTGGACACCAGATATCCCTTTTTGTTTATTATATTGGTAATTAATTGCTACCACCACATCTCTCCCGATCACATTCTATCTGTCATATTTATATTTTCAATAAAGAATCATTGTAATTTTTTTTTATTTTTCTCAATAAAAATTAAATATCAGTTTATTAATTTTAGACCTATCTTTATTATTTCACAATTTTAACTATTCAAATTAAAAAAAATATTATAATCATCTAATATCTATAATTATAACAACTATCATCTTATTTAATTTACATGAAATGGTCAATTACTACAAGATAAATAAGATGCGACGGGAATATATACTATTAATGTCCATCTTAAAATCAATCTAATAATAATATCTTAAATCTGTGCTCTATCAAAACACCGTAAAACTCATGTTATTCTCGAAAAGGTTCGCGAGTTAATACTTAGAAATGAACAACGACAAGAGGCAGATATTAGAGATGACAGTTGAAGAACTGTAATGTAATTTAGAGCAGGCAGCTGAAGGTTTTTGTAGATGACGATGATCAGATGAATGAGCTGTAGGAGAAAAACGAGGATTTGGTTGGCCTCGTACCAAGATATAATTAATCAACTGCGCCAAAGCTATGAGGGGTTGCGCAAAGTACTTATAGCGACATCATATCATATTTTATAATATTATCCCATCAATTTCTGGTGCGGTTGTAATCGTATAAGTCAAATTCGTGTAATTATTTGTTGAAATAATTTTTGATTTTTTACCCTTTTGATTTTCAGGGCATATATGCTTAATCTGCTGAGTCCGTGTCAAATTGAATTTAAAATGATGCGCGAAATCGATGAAAAGGCGCTGAGTAAGGCACGTCTGGAAATGCTGAGATTGATGTCGTAGAGCTGTTTCTTTTCAGGCAAGAGAGACCGAAAAATAAGGTGTCATTGAAGTGCCTTCTTTCTCTTCTTCACATATCGAATTGTTGTTTTTATCATTTTCAATTTTGGAAAATTAAGAACACTACCCTTTAAACTTGATCTATTACGGAAAAGTTATCTTAGAAAATTACAAATAAACCCCACTGAGATTTATATTTGTAAATCACACAAATTAAGGGGGATTTTTGTAATTTCAGATATTTTTTTTTTTAATTCAATCCGATAAAATAATGTTTTGCGTTTCAAATGAAWTAGTAAAGCATCTCCGCATACATCCTTGTGCTGTATTCAGAGGCGTAGGCAGGAGCTGGCCGGATAGGGGGGCTAAATGGAACCAAGATGATAATTACTCGCTTATCCCTATCCACACGCTCAAAATCAAGAAAATCCAAAGAGGTCAAAACCAAGGTACCTTCCATATATACATTGTTCAGAGTTCACAATCCAAACCCCAATTAGGAATTTAATGGTTTAAGCAATCAGATTTAAATTAGGACTACTTGGCGATCAAGTTTTGATGAATGTACGAAAACCTATTTATACATACACAGACACAGGCGCACACACATCAGAAAGTTTAATTCCAATTTCATCTAATTTCTTACACCCTTTCCCGTTAATCTTTCAATTTTGTATTCAATCTTGGTAGATTTCCCCTTGTCACACTGATTCACAAAGATGGGAAGAGGAAAATTGCGCATGCAACTCATCAGCGACTCGAAAGCCCGGCGTAAATACTTTGAGAAGAGAAAGAAAAGTCTGGAGAAAGCGGCCAAGGATCTGTCCACTCTCTGTGGAGTCGACATTGGCATGATCGTCTACGCGCCGGCCCAGGGCAAGCATTCAGACCAGCCATTCACGATCTGGCCGCCAGGAAACCAACAAGTCCTCGCGGGCTTGATCGACTCTTACAAGGCGAGCTCATGTAACAAAACCTACACTTTGTCCGATTTCTTCAAGGATAAGACCGAGAAGGAGCTGAAGAATAAGTTGCAGTTTGATGGTGGGCTGATGGCTAAGATTGATGCTGTGAGGAGAAGGATCAATCAGATGAAGGGGTCAACAAGTCTTTTCACAGAATCGTCAGATCATGTCTTGAAAGATTATTGCAATTATTCGGTTGATCAAGAAAGTAGCATGTGGAAACACGACGAGCAGCCGCTGCCGAATTTCGTGTATTATTCTGATCAGGCTAATAATAATAATAATAATAATAATAATCATAATCATACAGATAATGATCAGATGATGAACTATGGTGGTGGTGTAAGTGATGGTATGTATGGGGTTGATGAGAATAATTATTACGCCTGTATTGGTTTTGATCATCAGGATTGTGGGTTTGATGTGCAGACCGTTGAGACGTTGCCAGGATCTTATGGTTTTGTGCCGATGCCCATCATTAATGATCAAATGCCATTGGATATGGACTGGTTTTCGCCACATGTTGATGCAGGCGGCTCGGAAGAGAGATTTAGCCCAGCGGCTTGGTTTCYAAATGAGGAATCTTTTTTAAATGACTGAAGGATGTTTTTGGGTTTTTTTTTGGTTAAGTTGTCTGAGAATTGTAATGTACGTGTTGATTAAAAACTCTGGTCAAGTATTGTGCACAGATTGGTAATGGTGCCACAATTCTTGTAAAACTTTTGAAATATTTGCARTGTTTTTAAGATGGAATTTTTAATATCTTGTTTGCTTCTTCAATTTTTTCATTGGTAATTTTGTTGATGATTTCGCAAAGTTTTCATTTGATGATTAATATATGTTAAAAGTAAGTGATGACTGAGATATGATGTCTCTTTTCTTTTGTGGGTAATCTCACAAAGATGTCAAAAGTATAAAAAATCATTGATCAACTTATATAAGAAATTTCTTTTCAAGTACAGGTTTAAGAGTTTGGGCCTAGAATTGATTATTCATTAACATAGGGCTATTTTTTCTGTATGGAATGGTGATGGACTTTATGCTCCTATATTGAGCCAACTGGGATATGTATGAAAAAAAAAAAAAAAAAAAAAAAAAAAAAAAAAAAAAAAAAAATGGACAAAATATCTAATTGTTTTGGAAAACAATACTTTTATCTTCTTATTAAAAAACTTAACTAAATTTTACATTTTCTTTCCCAAAAATACTTAATTTATTCTAAATATCCGTTCGGATTTTATATATTTGCTAGTTTGTTTTCGATTAGTTTTTAAATCCTAATATTGGAAAAATGAACCTTGTCAAAATTTGCGTTTGTATATGATTTTCAATTTGTTTACAACTGATTTCTACACCTTAATAATTGAGTAAGTGAATCATGTCAAAACATGTGTTTTTATATGGTTTCCAGTTGGTTTCTATACCCTAATAATCGGAAAGTAAACCCTGTCAAAATATGTGTTTCTATATAGTTCACTGTTTGTTTCCAATTGGTTTTTATACCGTAATAATTGGGAAAATGAACCTCGCCAAAACATGTGTTTCTATATTATTTCCAGCTTGTTTTTAACTGGTAATACCTAATAATTGAGAAAGTAAACTCTGTTAAAACATGTTATTTTATATTGATTTCATTTTGTTTCCAATTTGTTTCCGTACCCTAATATTTGAGAGCGAATCTTGTCAAAACATGTATATCTATATATTAATAACTGGGAAAATAAACTTTGTCAAAATATGTGTTATATTTCCGTATTGTTTCTAGTTTGTTTGTATACCTTAATAATTGTGAAAGTGAACACTATCAAACCACGTGTTATGTTTTTTATTGTTTACAGTTTGTTTTATACTATAATAATTGAGAAGTAAACCATGACAAAACATATACTTTTATATTGTCTCCAGTTTATATTTATACCCTAGTAATAGGGATAATGAACCCATCAAAATATGTGTTATATTTCTGTATTATTTCAAGTTAGCTTTCTTTTGTTTTTATATTCTAATAATTGAAATTGAACCCTATCAAACACGTGTTATTTTTTTTGAATTGTTTTTAATTTATTTTCAATTTATTTTTATGCTCTAATAATTAGGTCCAGAAACTTGGAAAACATTTTCCAAGAATCTAAAAAAAATAAATAAAAAAAATCTTATACTTCAACAACATGAAAAATAATATGTATATTTAAATTTAATCATTAGACAAAATCAAAAAAACAAAATAAAATTTTACGTCATATGTTTGGGAGGAAAGGATTAACTCAATTTATCCGGTAATTGTACGTTATATTCTCTTCGATTTCAGCATCATAATCAAATGTTGTAATATCAAGTTGAAAAGATTGTAACATCACAAAAGAAACAAGGGATTAAATCATCATATATTAAGAGAATGATACTGATGCAACCAAAAAGATTGTTGCCTCAAGAATAGGAGTTACTAACCTTAAAGATGAAGTCAACGACCTGAATAATGTCGAATAATCATGTAGCGGCCTGACCAAACCTCCAGAGAGCTCCCGACGGCCTGGTAAGTCCTGCAAAACAAAACCCAGCCAAGGCGGTAGACGGCCCTGACGTAGGCCCTCCCATGCTTAAGTTAGATTAGGGCTTAGAATTAGGCGAGAGCCTTTAGGTGAGAGAGATCTCAAAATATGCTTAAACGTAGGATATCAAAATCAAAAAAGAATGAGGCCTGAGTCCTCTTTATATAGATAAGAGAAGTGTTCAGAGACGTGTTCAGAGACGCGTTCCCAATCTAGGGTTCCCGTCTCCTATATAAGAGATCGCTTCTCCTAAAGGAGGTCTCCTAGAGGAGAGCTCGCCATAAATTCATAAATCCATAAGCTTCATGATCCATGAAATAAGGGATGAGAGAGTATGATAGAGAGATGTGAGATAAGTTATGTCACCCAGCTTGTGAAACAAGGGCCTGAACCCCTATTTATAAGATTATTGAGACTTATTCATCAAGCAATAAGATTCCTTCATAAGGTGGGATTAAATCTCCTAATTATACTCAATATTCATAATAAGGAAATACTCCCATATTAGGATTCTTAGTTCCCATAATTCAATAACAACCATAAAAATATATTATTACCACGTTGGAATCCTGCCGGGACCTAGAATCTTCCACCTCTTTTATCACGTTTTTACCATATATAATCTAGTCGAACTTCTAAGCATGAGGTGATTTCTCAACAATGTAATAAACTCACACAAGACACAAAAACGACTCAACCATATAAATGTGCAACTAGTAAGCGTCACTTCGCCAAGGCTCGAGTTAATAAAGACAAATCATGCTTTGTAAAACTCGGATCCTAACCACCTATCCACCCCACACATAAACCATGCAATGCCCCCGTTGCGTTTTAATGAAAAACAAGTAAAAAGGAGGGTGAGATAGAAGCTTCCTTAACCGGGTGAGTTTTGGGTCGAGTTCGGTGGGGTCCACTTAAGTATCGAATCAATATAAATGAAAACCTAGATTGGCTTATTTCTCCCGACTCCATGAACGCTACTAACTTATCAAATCGGCCAAAGTTGGAGTCGGAAAACAAAACACTATAAAACAAAGTCACACAAAATCAAAAATACAAGAAAAATACGCACAGAATTAAAACAAAACAAAACCAAGGGCTAAAAAAAATGAACCAAAAGACAACACAATTTTTTTTTGATTTTTAATTTTTTGAATGTTTTTGGATTTTTATATAATAAGAAAGTAAGAAAGAAAAAAATGTAAAAATAAAAGAAATAAACGAAAAGAACATAGGTTGCCTCCCAAGAAGCGCTTCTTTTACGTCATTAGCTTGATGAACTCCCTTCTTGCTCATGGTGGAAAGAGAAAACCGTGATGATAAGGTTTGACCCGATGGCTATTAACTTGAAATTGTTCTTGAGTCTTATGGTCGATTAAGGTCACCGCCCCACTCGGATTGACTTCTTCAATTGTATATGGCCCCATCCACTTAGATTTCAGCTTGCCGGGATATAAGGCCAAACCGGAGTTGTAAAGCAAGACGAGCATACCGACTTCAAGTTCTTTTGGGACTATCCTCTCCTCATGGATTTTTTGAGTTATTTCCTTTTAGATACGAGCATTTTCATATCGAACGTTTCGATACATGTCTAACTCCTCCACTCGCAACATTCTCTCTAGTGCGGCCTCCTTCAAATCCATATTCGCGGCTTCTATCGCCCCAAAAGCTTCATGCTCAAACTCAACTGGTTTGCTCTCCTCTTCTTCTAAATAGACATACTTGAGGTGAGATGGGAGAGGCTTAAGCTCGGGCTTGTGCCTTCTGTCGACCTCATCAGGGATTAATTCGAGCAATTTAACGATCTCCTCAAGATAATCTTCAAGCTTTTCAATGGGTTTCATTTCCCTCACAACAAACCTCAACGCGAACTCCCAGGTCAAACTCCTCCTCATTGCCCTTTTTCTCCATAGAAAATTGGTCAACCAACTCTTGAATCACGTCAATATATAAGCAATCCGCATAAGAGATGCTTGATGGAATAGATGGCAAGTTAGACATTGAAAACGTGACCAATTCACCCGCTACGAACAAAGTGAGCTTTTTCTTCCCAACGTCTATCAAACATTGAGTTGTATCCATAAATGGGCGGCTTAGCAAGATAGTGTGTTTGGCACCATCATTCTTTACCATGCTGATTCAGACTTTTTTGCACCTATTTTTATAAATTTGTTTTTCAAACGTGTAAAACCTGATCGCAAGTACGAGGATGCTTGTAGGTTTGAAAGCTAACTCGAGTCAATCTCAAGGAACAAGCAATCAGAATCTTGGATGTTTTTTTAATCACCAAGTAACATACGAACTTGTACAACTGATGTGTGTGTGTGTGTGTGTGTGTGTGTGTGTGTGTGTGTGTGTGTGTGTTTGTTTTTGGTTATGAACTATGAATTGAAAATCAAAAGAAATAATTTAACTAATTAACCAACAAGAATTTAAGAACTTATTATCTAAGAATTATGAACTAACGGTTTTGAAAAGTAAAAGAAATTAAAGATTTTAAAAACTAAACTTATTCTAAAGATTAAAAAAAAGCAATTGAAAAGTATGAACTAAATCACCAATAGAATTACTAAGCATAAATCAATAATTTCACCAAGTATAAACAATAACATCACCAAGCATCAATTAAACGAAATTGAAAAGAAAACAATTGCGATCTATAATAAATATGATTTCCAAAGTATCAAGCATAAGATAATTCAAATTCGAAAAGTAAAGAACATGAATTAAATGCATAAATTAACCAAGAACTAATTAAGAAAGCAATAAAAGAGTTTAGAGTACTTATTGAATCTAATAAAAGCAATAAATCTTTAGCTATTCCGGAGTTGAGACGTCGATCTTGATTGAAAAGAGAATCTTGCACGAAAGAACCTTGAATCTTCAAACTTGTTCTTTATCTACGTAATGGCCCGTGGAAATGAACTCTCTCTTTGTCTCATAACCCTGGGAAGGTGTAAAGACATTTTTCAAGACGAATTATGGAGGGGTATTTATAGATTCCCAAAAACTTGGAGTGCAAGTTACCATAAAAACCCCGATCAGGCCCCGATAACAGTAAGGGTTAGCGGTTAGGGTAACCGCTAAAATTATCGTTAACTCTTGCTGAAGTCTCTGTCCGCACTTAACAGTTAAGCTAGCGGTTGTGGTGACCTTTAAGTGTGCCGCTAAACTCTCTGTTGCGTCCTAATGGTTGGGCTAATGGTTCAGTAACCATTAAGTCCACCGTTAAATTGATTTGGGAGCTCTCTATCGTCCTTTAGCGATCGTGGTAGCGGTATAGTGACGCTAGGGATTAGCGGTTGGTCCTAGCGGTTAGAGTAACCGTTAACCCATAAACTTGCTACTTCTTCACTGAATAGCTCGATTTTGTCTCTCGATTGTCAAACTTCATCTATTTAGTGTTGAGCTCCTCCGGTTACTTAGCTGTATAGGGAAATATAGAGAATAATCAACCGTTTGCATCAATAATGATCAAAACACGGTAAAATAACTTGGAGATACAAAAATACAAAAATTTTCTTAATCTATCCAACTTATACCAAAATTAATAACAAAAACTAATTAAAATACTAACTAAAATAAGGACAAATTCATGTTAATCAACTACCCCACGCTTTATTGGTTTGTTCATCCTCGAACAAACGATAATTTCAATGAGTAACAAGAATGAAAATAAATTCAAGCAAGGAGTCGTGTCGTGCTATATAGATAATTTTGAAAATATGGATAAAAACAACGCATACTCAAAAGCTTGACCCTTATTACATTGTCTCTCCAAAAACAAAACATGCATCCTCACAAAGGGTAATATATATGTGTATGCTCAAAAGCACTCAAGAGTTATTTATGGGGACCTGTTTACGCTTAAATCATCAAATTACATGTACGATAAACAAGAACTTAAAATCAAAAGCTTCTCCATCGCATTTAAGTGTGTAACTAACAAAGAATCGGAAAGGGTCTTTTCGGGTTGTAATGTGGGCTCTTTGGACGGGTATGGAATATATAAGTCGTGTGGCTAACTCACGATCTAACGTGATCAATAACTCACCAACTATCCTAATCATGAAGCAAGGTGCTTCACCTCATTCAAACGAAACCTCACTTAACTCTCATAACTTAGCCTTTAAACATAGGCTATATCTCAACTCGAAAACCCAAAATCGACTTCTGCACAAACCACTTAAACAATTTGGAAGCTTATGATACACCTCTTCTTTCACGCTCAACTATTGCCCTTTAAACATTAGCCGTCATTAGAAAATAAACAGAATTAAAAACAAGCCTTTATAAGAAAAGGCAACCACTCAACATGATTCACCATCCTCTTTTATACTTTCTTTTTTTATTCTTTTTTTTTTTGTATTTTCTCTTTTTTTTTCTTTTTTTTTTTGTTTTTTTGAAGGATGGTGATCCATAACACTATTACAATGTTTTGATAAATCCCTGATCATGATTCCAAAACACAAATAACCAATAAAAATAACTAACTCTTACCCCACGCTCTTAATGATGTAGGAGCCAACTCATAATCACTCATGGCTATAGGAAATGAATTATTTGGCTATAATTGGCTCATTCGGAATTTATAGTGACTAATATATATGGATATGGACGGAATGACGGTTTTTATGTGCCTAATCGTCATGTTCAAAGCTAGCTACACACAACGATATTAAAGAGATCTCAAAATAGAACTCACTCAAGTACACACAAAGATGATAAACACTCAGGCTACTCACTGGCTTTTGCATGGAAAGATTTTGAGTTGACGCTACTTTTAAGGTTTTGCGAAATCATTTGCGCCTAAGTACCATTTTACAATATATATAAATAATAATTTTGAAAAATTTATGCACTTATACACGCTCAAGAACAAGAACATAAAATCATACTTAATTAATTTTGACAAGCAAGCCAGACAAACACAATAATGCGCAGGAACAACAGTCAGTCACGATTACGTACTAATTATTACAGACTAGTAAGTTCAAATATGCACAATTATTAATTACAAACCACACTCGACTAACCTTCCCCTCTCTAAAAATTCGGCAATCTACGGATTGCCACAAATACATATAAAAGTAAAAAGAGGAAATGAATAAGAGAACGTCCCTGAAGACTAAAAATAGTCGAGCCGCTATACGTTGAATTTGTGCAATTGGACGTTGTCTCGAAATGCGTGATTTGTATTGTCCCGAATAAAAACTATGAAAAAAATGGACTACGAAAACAAACAAAATAAAATAGATAACCAATAACTAACTAATATTTTGGGTTTTCATAAATTATTAGAAAAGAAAAACTAAAAGCAATAAAAGATAGAATAAAGCTCCAACCTCGCTCAACAACCAGGAGGTGCGCCATCGAACGGGCCATGATATGTACCCAGATATTGATCCTGGTATGACTCTGTGTCCATTGAGTCTGGAGGTTTAGTAGGCGGTCATCGCCCCATGAAATCCATGCGAAACTAGGCAAAATCATTCGTCAGGGCTGCCAACATCTCGTGATTACGTTGGCTAACTTCACGAGATGAACGAGCATTCTCATGCGCCAGACGTGCCTCCTCATGGTCCTGACGGGCCTCCTCAAAAGCTAAATGGGCTTCATCCCTAGCCCAACGAGCGTCATCCTCCACGTTGGATAGGCGATCGTAAACTTTAGACTTAAAACCCGCGTAATCGACCATATATGCATCAAAATCGGCCCTCCTAAGATTGGACGACTCGCTTGTCATCCCATAGCCAGACCCAGCATGGGTCCCAGCAGCTGCACCTAAGCGAGTAGTTACCCAACATCTCAAAAGAAGTGTAAAATCCGAGTATCAGTTGCTCGTAGGCGGGGACTTGAATACAGGCCCATTCGACACATCCTAAGGCCTTCACGTATTGCATGAAATGTACGGAAAAATGACTTCCCCACTCGACCTTGTCGAGCCAAAACTCGATATCGATCGTCATCGTTTAGATAATCAAACGATTCGTCAAAGATTCATATAATTCGACCTAAGATTCGTAAACCTTGAATTTTGATCCGATCTTCTTCTCCACATTCTCTCTTCTTCGACAGTTGGGATGAAGACATGGTGTTAGCTGTGAAAATAAAGTGCCAGATTGCGGCTCAAATAAACGGTTAGAATATGACCTTGATCGTCGGGTATGAAAATGAAAATTTCTTCCGGGATAGAGAACCTAGTGGTTGCCTTAACCATTATCTGTGTGCTAAGAAGTTAGCGGTTTCGGAGACCATTACTGTGACCGCAAACCTTTGGTGAGCAGAAAATTCTCGCTGACATTTCAACCAACCCAAAATCAACCCAAAATGATATAAACCTGAAAATCCAAACCAAGCAATTAAATCGGAGTCCAAGGTTATCCACCCTCACCAAATTGCTGAGAAGCTCGTTTTGAATTCCGTCCTTGGTGAGTTTTCAAATTTAAGCTGCCGGAAGTTGCCTGAAAAAGCCAGAATGCGGCGGTGGTTTGATTGTTGCAGCTTAGCGATGGGATTTGTGGGTAGCGGTTGTGTAGATAGTCAAGTGCTGCAGATTAGAGGTTGGAAGAAAAATAACAAAAACCTTAGATTTCAACTTTTATAAACCAGCAACAGATCGGGCCTTGGACACGTTAGTAGTCACACTTAGAGGTTAGGAGAACCGCTAGTCTCCTCCGCTAACGTCTCTATCGCGAACTAATGGTTACCCTAACAGTTCCATCAACCGCTAGTTTGATCGCTAACCCTTATGTTTGTGGCTAGCGATACGTTTAGTGGTGGATTCTCGCCGTTATTGTCCTTGAAAGACACTAGCGATTAGGATTAATGGTTACGGTAACCGCTAGGTCTCCAAAATTGGCAAAAATTCTATCTCTTCTGCACATCACACACGCATTAACGTACCACAAAAAATTAACTTATAATCACATGAGATAAATTAGAGAAAAAGTAAAAGAAAAGAGAAAAGAAAAGAAAACAAACGCTTGGGTTGCCTCCCAAGAAGCGCATCGTTTAACGTCGCCTGCTCGATTAGAACTCTAGCAGTTACTTTCCAGCCGGAGGTGAATCTAAAAATTCCACCACTTCTTTATCTTGACTTGCCGTCACCACATCACGATAAAGTTTCACTCTGTGTCCGTTGACTTGAAATGCTGAATCCTTCTTTTCATCGTACAGAGTGACTGCTCCAAAATTGTTTATCTCCTTGATCACGAACGACCCACTCCATGCTGTTTTGAGCTTGTTTGGAACCAACTTAAGTCCAGAATTAAAAAGCAGCACTAATTGACCAACCTCGAATTGTTTGTCAGCAATCTTCTCATCATGACGCTCTTTCAACTTCTTCTTCTTTGTCCAAGCGCTATTATACGCCCTTCCTCTGATCTTTGCATGTTCGAGATTTTTGTTGGGCTCGAGGAAAACGTACTTCAAATGACTTGGTAGTGGTTTCAACTCCACTTTTGGCTCGAGTTCAGGTGCGTTATTCATCTCACACAATTCAACATCAAAATCGATAAATTCCACTATGATTTCACCTAAATCAATTCCCAGCAATTCGATCACCTCCTCCCAACTCAAAAGTTCCTCGTCATCCCCGACGTTCAACTCATCTAGGATAGTAATACTTTGGAGCTCATGAATGCAAGAATCAACTGGATCAACAAATGAACATTCATCTCGCAAGAGTGATGAAGGAGTTTTATGGATATCTTGAAGTGAAAATGTCACCGATTCTCCTAAGACAGACATGGTCATACTTTCCTTATACACATCTATCAATGCATGCGTAATAGACATAAATGGACGACCCAACAAAATAGCATGCTCTTTATTTTCACTTGGTACCTCACCAACATCCAAAATAACAAAATCTACTGGCACCAAAAGTTCACCAACTTGCACTAAGACATCTTCAACAATTCCCAAGGGTTTCCTGATAGATCGATCTGCCAATTGGAGCCACATGGTGGTTAGCTTCATTGTCCCAAGATTAAATTCTCTATATATAGAATAAGACATCAAATTAATGCCGGGGCCAAGATCGAGCATCCCCCTTGCTGTTTGCCCATTCCCAAGTTAAATAGTAATATAAAAACTCCCAAGATATTTCTCCTTGGGTGGAAATGGTTTCTTGATAATTGCACTAACTTCTTTCATCAATGCCACTTACTAGTTCATCTCCAAACGTCTTTCTCTTAAAGCAAGCTCCTTGAAAAAATTCACATATGCAAGCATCGTCTTTATTACATCTAATAGAGGTAGGTTGATATTAACGTTCTTTAGCTAATTATAGAGCTCCATAAATTTCTTATTTTCCTTGGCCGGACGTAAGTGATTAGGAAAATGAACCATATCGCGAATCATTGTCGTCAACTACTTTGGCTGCGACTCGAGGGCTTGATGGGATCGTCATTCATCGTTGGAGTGGGAGCTGGGTTCGAAATTGTTCCCTTATATGATCCCGGAACATATCGATTCGGTGACTTGTGCATCTTGTCCACCGGTTGAGGAACATCTTCTTTAGGTGAGACTGGCGTTGGAATTTCGGCCACTTCTTCATCCTCTTCTTGGTCGACTATGACATTATCAATCTTCTTCCCACTTCAAAGGACATGAATGGCTGAGGGCTGCTCAGTTTTACTCAGAAATTTTCCCTTCTCGTTCTCCGTTTTTGCCATAGAGGCCGCTATTTGACCCACCATTACCTCCAAATTTTTCAACATTTTATAATGGTCATATAACTACGCACCCTGCTTATTGACTTGCAAAGTCAATTGTGAAAGTCCTTCTCAATTATGCGACCTGGTTTTGCTATCAAACTAGCAATTGATCGTTCGGTTGCACTGGAGTAGGTGTTGGCCCCTTCATCAGATATTTGTTTGGTGAGGGTGATATTAGGTACTGCAGGTCGGTCTGCGGTGGCATCGGCACATGATTCGGACTCCCGATACCCCACTTGAAATTCGGGTGATCATGCAAACCCTAATTATATGTTTTCGTATATTTCTGCCCGGAATTAGGTGCTTGGTGCCGATAGTTCAGAACGAAGTTCACCTCCTCCTCTTGCTCGTCATTGAATACCTTTGTGCATATATTCGCCAAATGTTCCAGTTCTCCGCATCGAGCACACACATCAATAGTTTTTATCGAAGAAGCTTTGTGTGCTAGCTTGACCTTCAGGGCCGCATTTTCCTTGGTCAAATCCTCAATTCTCTTGTCTTCTTCTTTTGGAGTTACAGAAACTTCGTTGAATTTTAACTTTCGAGGATGAGATTTTGTTTGCTTGGATTTTTCGCTTATCTTTCTTGAATAACTGCTTAGCTTCTGAAGTGTTCAAGTCCCCAAAATCTCCTCCGGAAGCAGCCTCGACTTGATTCTTGTATGACTGTGATAAACCTTCGTAGAAAAATTGTTTAACCATACCTGGGGAATTTCTGTGATGTGGGAAAGCTTGAAAAAGTGTCTTGTAGCACTCCCATGCTTCATGCAATAACTCACCATCTTGCTGATCAAAATTGGCAATTTGTCTCCTAAGATAGCCTGTCGTTTGAGCTGAATAATACTGGTTCACCAACTTATCACTAACCATATCTAGTCTGTTAGTGATCTCGGTTACAGAGAAAGAAGCCAAGACTTAGCTTTATCTTTCAGGAAACTCGGGAAACATATAATTCGCAACTCCTCATGATGAAGTCCATTAGCCGGAATTCTACTCACTTCGACATAAAAATCCTTAAGAAACGCTAATGGGTCCTCATGATAAAGACCATGAAACATAGGAAGGTTGTTAACTTGGTGAGGTTTCAACTCAGAATCTCTGGTAGTTCGTCCCAGCACGATAGCAGAACTTTAAGGGCCAACCTGAGGGGTTGCAAAATCCGATTGTCGAGGCTCCGATGCACGCTGTGGGGCGAGATCTCTGTCATTATCCCTCTTGTAGTTATTGTCATGCACGTACCTATCATAATCATTCTCATGCATGTATCTCCCATAAAAACTGTCTTGGTCGTAACCATGGTTCTTATTTTCCAGCCAAGCATCTAAACATCCATTTATCTCTTGATTGTCAGCACGTTCGTTACGCTGATTATTGATTTCTCCATTTCCTATCCTCGTTTTTGCCCCTGTTCTCCATATTTCACTGGATGTCTGCCCAGTAAGCTCGAGGCTGCACTGGTTCTCTCAAATGAGTTGGTTCACTACCGTATTCTGGATGGCTCATTACCGACATTTTCATTCCGAACATAATGAACTCCTAACATTGTTTTAGGAATCTCGTCGCAAACAAAGTCAGTAGCGACGGAAGAAATACTTGAAGGAATGGAAATAAGCCTTGATCTTGCTTGATTGGAACGTTGAATTTTGTCAAGTAATGGTGCAAGCTCGGGTAAAAGTGATCGTCTCCCCTGCATGCACTCAACAACAGATCAAATGTACCAAATGGCAATACGTTTCCTAAGTTAAATTATATAAATAGACGGTTAAAAAAAATTAACACGGACAAACATCTTCAAAACCTTTGCTTGTTCCCTAGCAACTACGCCAAGATTTTAATTCAGAACTTTTGCCCACCTATTTTTATAAATAGTTTTTCAAACGTGTAAAGCCTTCTCGCAAGAGTACGAGGACGCTTGTAGGTTGGAAAGCTGACTCGAGTCGATCTTAATGAACAAAAAATCGGAATCTTGGATGTTTGTTTAATCACCAAGTAACACACAAACTTGTACAATTGGGGTTGTTGTTGTTGTTGTTGTTTGTTATTGGTTATGAACTATGAATTGAAAAGCAATAGCAATAATTTAAAACTAATTAACCAACAGAACTTATTATCTAAGAATTGTGAACTAAGGGTTTTGAAAAGTAAAGAGCAATTAAATATTTTAAAAACTAAACTTGTTCTAAAGATTAAAACAAAAGCAATTTAAAAGCATGAACTAAATCACAAATAGAATTACTAAGCAAAAATCAGTAATTTCACCAAGTATAAACAATAGTATCACCAAGCATCAATTAAACAAAATTGAATATAAAACAATTGCGATCCATAATAAATATGATTTCCAAAATATCAAGCATAAGATAATTCAAATCCGAAAAGTAAAGAACATGAATTAAATGCATAAATTAACTAAGAACTAATTAAGAAAGCAATAAAAGGGTTTAGAGTACTTATTGAATCTAAGAAAAGCAATAAATATCCAGCTATTCTGGAGTTGAGACGTCGATCTTGATTGAAAAGCGAATCTTGCACAAAAGAACTTTAAATCTTCAATCTTGATCAATATCTACGTAACGGCCCATGGAAACAAACTCTCTCTATGTCTCGTAACCCTAGGAAGGTGTAAAAAATTTTTCCAAGACGAATTATGGATGGGTATTGATAGATTTCCAAAAACTTAGAGGGCAAGTTACCATAAAAAACCCGATCAGGCTCCGATAATGGTAAGAGTTAGCGATTAGGGTAACTGCTAAAGTTACCATTAACTCTTGATGAAGTCTCTGTCCGCACTTAACTGTTAAGCTAGCGGTTGTGGTGACCGTTAAGTGTGCCGCTAAACTCTCTGCTGCATCCTAATGGTTGGGTTAACGGTTCGGTAACCGTTAAGTCCACTGTTAACTTGATATAGTCACTCTCTGGCGTCCTTTAGCAGTTGTCGTAGCGGTATAGTGACCGCTAAGGATTAGCAGTTGGTCCTAGCTATTAGAGTAACGGTTAACCTAATCATTAACCCGTAAAACTTGATACTTCTTCACCAAATAGCTCGATTTCGTCTCTCGATCATCAAACTTCATTTATTTAGTGCTGAGCTCCTCTGGTTACTTAGTTATATGGGGAAATACAGAGAATAATCACCCGTTTTCATCAATAATGATCAAAACACGGTAAAATAAGTTGGAGAAATAAAAATACGAAAATACGATTAATCTATCCAACTAATACTGAAATTAATAACAAACTAACTAAAATACTAACTAAAATAAGGACAAATTCATGTTAATCAAATGCCAACATCTAACACCACAAGAAAATCTACCGGAACTACAACCCCTCCAACTTGTACAAGAACATCCTGTCATCCCCTTTGGGTATCTAATTGACATATATGCCAATTGCAAATGCATGTCTCCTGTAAAGGAGGATGTTCCAATTGTTTGAATATCAAAAACGGCATCCAATTAACACCCGCTCCGGAATCAAGCATGCCATTAGTGATTTTTCCATTCCCGAGTGTGATATCAATTAAAAAAGGAGCCCGTATCCGCCTTCTTAAGAGCCAATAGAGAAGGGTCACAAACAACACTTGCCTCCTTAGATGGACAAACTATCTCATTCATAGCGCTCTCAAGCTTTGTGGAAGAAAGCTCCTTGAAGAACTTAGAGTAAGCGGGAAAATTCCAGATGGCGTCTTGATTCGAACTTTTGTGTTCCTACTTTATAAATATTTGTCAAAAATTCAAAAGCTTGCCCGCAAGAGTACGGGATCGCGTGTAGGTTGATAAGTTGAACCGAGTCGATCTTTCGAGGAAAACTAGATTCAGAAGTGTTTCTTGTGTTTGTCATTCACGAATACGAAATAAAATAAAAATCATAATATAAACACATAAAAGCAATAAATCGACTTAAACGAAGAACAATAAAAATTAAAGGTTTTGAAAATAATTAAGAAACTTGGGTTCTAGAGTTTTGAATTATTTCCACGATCTCTTGGGATAAATCCCAATTGATGGTTCACGACGATTCTAGACTCTATACCCGTTTGATCTAACCAAGAAATCTCATCATATCATCATCAATAATCCTAACATCATCATCAATGATCTTAATAATATACAATTCATCATCATACATGGGGGGTTTTGTTGTTGAAGATCATTTATTAAACTAACAAGCATGAATTGAAAGCATATAATTAATTAAACTAAATTAATACTAAATTAAGCGAAGGAATTAAAGACTTACTAATTAAATGAGAATAGTTGCATCAGTCTAAGCAATGAGTCGTGTCATGCTACATACATAATTTTGAAAATATAGATACAAGTCACGCAACTTCAAACACTCAACCCTTATTACATTATTGCTTCCAAAATCAAAATTCATGCATCCTCTCAAAAGGGAAATATATATGGGTGTTCACTTGGAGCACTCAAGAATTTTCTGCATGGGATGTGTATATGCTCAAATCATTCAAATACAAGCACAATAAATAAGAACCGAAAATCAATCTCTTTTCAATTGCAAATTAAGTGTGTTATCGAACTAAGAATCGGAAAAGGTCTTTTCGGGTTGTAATGTAAGGCTCTTTGGACGGGTATGGAATATATAAGTCGTGTGGCTAAATAACTCACCCAAGCTAATCACGAAGCAATACGCTTCACCTCGTTCAAAAATAAAAACCTCACTAAGCACTCATAACGTAGCCTTTAAATATAGGCTATTTCTCAACTCGCAAACCGTAAACCGACTTGAAACTCAAAAACCACTTAATCACAATTGAAGCTTATAATGTGCTTCTTACAATTACACAACTCTTGCCTTTAAACACTAGGCTTCAAGAAAATGAACAATAAAACACAAGCCTTTATTAGCGCGTAGGCAATGACTAACAAAAATTCACCAAGACTCACCATCCTTAATTTTCTTTTTCTCTTTTTTTATTTCCCCTTTCATTTTTTTATGGGGTCTTTATTATTATTTTTTTTCTTTTTTTTTCGGATGGTGGTCTTACAAAAATTCATAAAAATCATAAATTCCTAACAAAATTTCCAAAACACTAATAACCAAGAAAAATAGCGAACTCCTACCCCACGCTTTTAATGGGTTAGTAAGGGACGACTCAAAAATAAAATCACTCATGGCTATTGGCATGGATTATTTGGCTATGATTGGCTCATTCGGAATTTATAGTGTCTAAAAAAAATATGAATATGGCCAGAAATAGGGTTTTATATGTGCCTTAACCTCATTTTCAAAGTCAACTACACACAGCGGTATCAAAGAGATATCAAGACTGAAACTTATTCAAGCACATGCAATGATGATAATCACTCAGGCTACTCACTGGCTTTTTGCATGAAAAAATTTTGAATTGACGCTGCTTTTAAGGTTTTGCGAAATCAATTGCGTCCAAGTACCATTTTACAATATATAAATAATAATCTTGAAAACTTTATGCACTTATACACGCTCAAAGACAAGAACCTCAAATCAAACTTAATTAACTTCGACAGGCAAGCCATACAAACACAATATCGTGCGGGAATAGTAATCAATCACATATTTTGTTTTAAATTGCACAATTTTCAAATATAAATCATACTCAACCATCCCCCCCTCTAAAAACTCGGCAATCCCCTGATTTCCATAAACGAGTATAAGAAAATAAAAGCAAGGGAGAAAAAGAATAAGAAAACATCCCTGAAAATAGTCGAGCTTCTCCAAAAAGCACTTGTGCAATCATCTTTCGTCTCCAATCGCGTGAAATAAAATGTCTTGAATAAAACCTATAAAGACAAAACAAACGAACAAAACAAAATAACTAGTAAAAATAAAAGAAAACCAATACTTGGGTTGCCTCCCAAGAAGCGCTTGTTTAACGTCGAAAGCTCGACGTCTTCTACGAACGATGCTATCCCGAATCCAGAAATAAGTGACGATCGTGCCACGGCTTAGTGTTCTCCAAGAGTACGTTTAGGCAATTTAAATCACCAGGGCGAGCACGGAAAGCAAGTCGTAGAACAAGAACTTCAATTCGCTTCGGAGGTCGAAAAAGTGAATAATTGATCACCACGAACATATAAAAGTAAATTGCGGCATAGGGTGATCCTCTACTTCCTTAAAAACTAGGGAATCCGCCGAACAAACGACAAATCCCTCGTACACTCCGAACTTCTTCAAATCTTTAGCATCTCCCCCAACACTCTGAAAAATATTAAAATCTATATAATGACATAGGGGAGGGAAATTTTGCTTGATTACCTCAACCACCATCTCATTCTCATCCTCGATCATGGGTGGCTCGATAAGAGGCTCGATCATCGCATCCTTCTCTATAAATTCATCCACCACCTTTTCTACATTGGGCATCGCATCACCTCCATTCCTATTGAGCTCGATTGGGCATGAATCTCCATCGTCGATTAGGTTCTCCAATGGCAACACCTCCTCCTCGTTTGAAAATTCCTCCAAAGAAGCTATTATTTGGGCACACGACCTCTCTATATTTGCCATACTTTGTTTCACAGACTCACAACTTCGATGCATAGACTCAAAAGGGTCATCTTCGAGTTCGTCTTGAAAACTCACGGTCTTAGCTTCTTGATCTTGCTGCCTCGCCAAAAGTTGATTGTCTAGTTTATATTCTTCATGGCTCGTACAATCTTGGACGGCGACAACACCCTCCTTTGGCTCATCATCAAATGTTACGAAACATTCATGCGTCATATATCCTTGGCATCCACAACGATCACATATTACATTAGGTACGTAAAACATCCTCATGAATTTATCACCTACTTCATACCATGTACGCAAAGAAATAGGTTCTAGCCTTTCAAACCATTTTATTGCTTCTTCCTTCAGCGTAAAAGTGAAGAGTCGCATCTTCACTTGATCCCTTGTAAGACCGTGAAGAGGAGAACTATCAGTGATGAACTCGTATTTTTGAATGAATTTTAGCGCATCTTCGTCTGGACGTCCATGAAAAATTGGGAAATTCAATGGTCGTATTTGTCGGGAAAGTAATTATTTATCGCGTTACTCAATGGAATAGCCGGTCGAGGTGCATGACGCCAATCGAACGGTGGTTCATCGTACGGATAATGCATTTTTTTATTTTAAAAACTTTAAAAAACAATTTTTGATTTTTTTTTGAAATTCAAAAAAATATAATAAATTAAAAATTAATAATAAAATTTACGGTTTTTTTTTTATTTTTAATTTTTTTTTCGAAAAATAATTATTTTTTTATTTTTAATTTCGAGAATTAAAAATTTTTTAATTAAAAATAATATTTTCGAATTTTTTTATTTTTAAAGTTTTTTTTTTAAATTTAAGAAAAACGGTTTGATAAATCTTGAGTTTTGTTTGTTGACGTTCCTTACAAACACAACACTCAACACACAAGATTAAACGCACCGGTGGAAAATAATAAAAACGAAATAAACAAAAAATCAAAAATAAATACTAATGATAAACGAAACGAAATAAGAACACATATAAGGATACGACGAACAAACACAAAATTTACAACCTTTAGTTTTCCCCGGCAACGGCGCCAAAATTTTGATTCGAACTTTTGTGTTCCTACTTTATAAATATTTGTCAAAAATTCAAAAGCTCGCTTGCAAGAGTACGGGATCGCGTGTAGGTTGATAAGTTGAACCGAGTCGATCTCTCAAGGAAAACTAGATGAAGTGTTTCTTGTGTTTGTCGTTCACAAATACGAAATAAAATAAAAATCATAATCTAAACACATAAAAGCAATAAATCGACTTAAACGAAAAACAATAAAAATTAAAGGTTTTGAAAATAATTAAGAAACTTGGGTTCTAGAGTTTCGAATTATTTCCACGATCTCTTGGGATAAATCCCAATTGATGGTTCACGACGATTCTAGACTCTATACCCGTTTGATCTAACCAAGCAATCTCATCACATCATCATCAATAATCCCAACATCATCATCAATGATCTCAATAATATACAATTCATCATCATACATGGGGGGTTTTGTTGTTGAAGATCATTTATTAAACTAACAAGCATTAATTGAAAGCATATAATTAATTAAACTAAATTAATACTAAATTAAGCGAAGGAATTAAAGACTTACTAATTAAACGAGAATAGTTGCAGCGTTCCAAGCGAAGTCTTGAATCTAAATTATCTAAACTATCTAAGAACTAATCTACTTTATTCTAAATCTAAGAATATAAAACTAAGAATTATGAAAAGTAACTACGAAATCGAAGGGCACTCCTTGGGGTTGTCAGCCCCTAAGAGGCCTTAAAAACCCTAGGAATAATGTGTATTTTTGAATGTGAGGGGTGGGGGGTATTTATAGGTTTAGGTGGCTTAGAAAAGGGTCAAAATTATGGTTTCCGCCCCTTCTAGGACGTTCAGCACTTTCCATGCCGGTTGGGCCCAGAGACATCCCTTCTGAAGGCCCAGAATCAGGAGGTGCTGCCAGCCCAGCTTTCTATACCGGTTGGGCCCAGCGACATCCCTTCTAGAAGGCCCAAAACTGTCATTTCTTCAAATCGCGGCCCGTTTTCGCTGAAACTCTACTCGTTTGCCCATTCTTGACTACGTCCAAACCTAAATACCTAAAAATACCTAAAATAAACATAAAATTAATTAATTATAATTATAATACAGTAAAACAAGTTGGAGATAAGAAAATGTGAAAATATGCTCAAACTATCCAACTTTCACCGAAAACAATAACAAAAATGAACTAAAATACTAACTAAAATCAAGACAAAATCATGTTAATCACGTCTAATATGTTAGACAATAAATCATGGAGCTTTTTAAATTGGTCGTTCTTCATAGCAATTTGTAGTCGGGATGGATAAGGTATGGGGGTCTTAGAAGTTGGTGCCTTGTAGGGATTCGATGACTTATGCAGGCCATCGGGAAGTTACTTTGCCAAAGTGGGACCCACGGGAGTAGAATCGAGAAGAGTATGAACACTCGGGATAGAAACCACCTCCTTCTAGGACGGCGGGACAACCTTATTATCAACCACCCCACCAATTCTAAGGACCGTGACCGCATGAGGTTGCGAAGGTTGGCTTGGCAATTTTCCTTTCTCATTAGCTTGTTTTTGCGTATTCACATCACTTGCTAATTGCCCCATTATAGTGTTTAACCCATTTGTCATAGCCTCACGAGTATTAAACTTAGCATCGAATGAAGATAACATCATGGAAAATGATTGCATTTGTTTCATAATGACTAAGAGATTCGGATCGGAAGGTGGAGTAGGAGCATTCACAGGAATAGGAGGCTGAGATGGACCTACATGAGGATTAGCATTCGCATGTGGATTGGCATAACTAAGATTTGGATGCATTTGGTTGCTAGGATGATAGAGAGGATTGTGATTCGGTGGACGAGCAAAAGGTGGCTTAGCAAAATCAGGTCCCGCTTGATATCCTTGAACCCCACACACGTCCTTCGATTAAGGCATTGGAATACAGAAAGAGGGACTTGAAGGACAATACATGGTATCATGACCAACCATTCCATATGATGCACACGGGGGATCTGGGCTTGGGCTAGACAACTTAGCAATTTGAGCCTCCATAGCCGCTAGTTTCTTTTTCAACACAAGCTCCCTATGGGAAGAAGATTCACTCACTTCATTAGAACTAGAATACATTGCTCGAGAAAATTTTTGTTGAGAATTTTTGGCTAAAGTAGTGAAAGTCTTGTGAACCACTTAAGGAGGTTGATCCTTCATATTCCACCCTGCCGACGTATCTACCATATATTGGAAATGTGGGTCCAATGCCTCATATAAAGTTTGGATTAAGAGCTCCTTTGCCATACGATGATGTGGACAACTCATGAGAAGATCTTGGAAACGAGCCCAAGCTGAGTGAAATGACTCATTTCTCATTTGTTTAAATGATATAATCTTGATCCTCAATTCGGTTGTCAGTTCATCGAAATAATAATGATCAAAAAATACCGCCGAAAGCTCGTCCCATGTATGAATTGAATTGGAAGGGCTACTCATATACCATGACAACGCCTTATCTTAAAGAGCATACGAAAAACATTGGAGTTGAAGATGCTCTATACTCATCATGTTTGGACGATGAAAACTCGAGACTTGCCACAAGAATTGTCGAAGAAATTGGAGAGATTCTCTTTAGCAACCCATGAAATATCAGAAGCCGAGCAAAATCGAGCGATCGTATATCAATAGCCATAACCTCAGGAGGAAGGGATACACAAGATGAAATAGTCGCCCCCACAAAGGCTTTGCTAACCTCTCTCACATCTAAGACGGGAGGGGCATTTTGGGCATTGGGGCTCATACCTCCAAACAAAGCAAATGGATCGGGAGGCCCTCTTGAACATTATTGTTGACACCTCCATAACACAGACCTCCACCATTACCATTAATATTCACATTCGAAGCATGATTGGAATTATAAGCATGAGGACCTCCATACGGGCCACGATTTGGGTTTTGGCCACTAACATTCCCATTCAGATTAACAAAGCCTCCATTATATATATCCGGGAATTGGTTGGAGCACCATAACCTTCATATGGACCATTCATACCCATGAAGCCGCTATACCCAATATGGTTTGCACCATGCCCTCCCATGTTGGGTTGACCATTGCCGTTAACACCATTGGCAACATGATTTGCACCATGCCCTCCCACATTTCTAAATACGATACTATACATCCCGTTCCCAACATGGTTTGCACCATTACCTCCCATGTTAGGAATGTAACACCATTTCCATAAGGATTGGAAATGTGTGCGTTACCTTGGGGTAGGCCCATGGCGTGTTCATTAGTGGTAAAACCACTCCCTTGATTTCCTAAAGCATGGTCGTGAGGGCACGTTGGATTGGAATTTGAAGGCCCGGGCTTATCACTTGGTGTGGATGGCTCGACAACAACAATGGGCTCACGATTAATAGAGCTTTGAGGATCATGGGCCCGTGGAGATTTCCTGATGGGAGTAAGAAATGGGATGGTATTGGGAAGATTATTCGCCATGTCTTTAGTAGTAGCCAAGGGACGTCTTAAACGCCTTAATCGCTCGGGATTGAAAATGTAAGGAGCAAAATCATTCCTAGGAGTTCTACGACCTTGCATACACTCAATGAAAACGTCAAATACAAAACAAAGATAAAAACATAAAGAAACAACAAGCAAATCGAAAACCTTAACCAAGCCAAGTCGCAACGACTCCATTCTGAAGTGAAATTTTTTAGTGGTGTAAAAAGGGGTTCATGGCTTGGTATTATCGGAATTCAAGTGATTGTATGAATCAATGAGTAAATGAAAGTATTTCGAATGCCTCATGTGTGTGCCATATTGAAATTGCAAGCAATGATCAAAATAAGCAATAGAAAGCAAAGAAACAACAAAGTACACGCATGAAAACCTAAGGTACAACTATGCATGCATAATCATGAAATTTAAATAATGCGAATTAACAAAAATTTAAGGAACAATGGTAAGACAATAAAAGCTGACGTGAAAGTTAAAAACTTTTCAAAAAAATAACTAGAAACGAAGAGTAGATTTAGGAATCAACATTAAACCATGCATGAAAATAAAAACCAAAATAAAGCATAGGATATACTTAAAATAAAAATGATCAAGGACCCAATCTATGATCAAGGTGTGTCACCCACCTAAATTCCATAAGCCAAATCACAATTCAAACAACAAATCTAAGAGCTAAGGCAAAATGCATAAGTTGAAGAACACGCTTGAAATTGAAGAACAAGGAAGAAAATTAAGAAAAACTTACTTGAATTAAGAAAGAGAAACACAAACTTGATGAAATTATAATCCAAAATAAATCCAAGTGATGGATTAAATTCTTCACGAGCTTACAAACCCAAGGAAAAGCTTGAAATCAGATCTAAGAACTAGAGAGAGAAATTAAATCCTAAACCCATGCATGAGTTGGGAGGAGAATGAGTGATTCTTGAGCTAATGAGAGATCTATCTATTTATACTGGGTTTTATTGGGGGTAAATGGGTCAAATAAACCGTAAAAGCTTGGATTTTCCGGGTTTGACCAAAGTTGTCCCAAAATAGCCTTGACATGCACTTGGCTCTATGTTTGGCATTGGTTGGCTTGGTTGGTGTGGGAGTGCACGGGCTGCTGCCGAGTCTTGGTGCGCAGGTTTGGGCATGGCTGGGCATGGCTTGGGTGTGCACGGCGTTTCTCGTAGGGCTGCACTGGCATGCGGGTGGCATCAATGCTGGCGTGCGCTGGTTGTTGCGCGCGGGCACACAGCATTAAAGCTGGCGTGCGCTGGTTGTTGCGCGCGGGCGGGTGACATCGGCATTAGCTTGCTCTGGTTGTTGAGCGCAGGCGGGCGGCATCACTGGCGGGTGTAGGCGGACGTGTGCGGGCATTGTCGGCCGGCTTAACTTGGCACACGACAGCTTGTGCCAAGGCTCGGTAGGCGAGTCTTGGCGCGGCTCGGCATGTCCTAGCGACCATTCCAGAATGTTTGGCATTTTGGAGCTAGTTTGTGGTGTGGATTGAGGCATGACTTGGACGGATATTGGGCCTCCATGCCTTGGCTCAAATCTAGGCGCCTTTTGACACGGATTTAATCACTAAGCCACCCTTGAACTAAGAATTTTGAACATAAAAACTCAAGAATCGCCCAAACCTAACCAACGATGCACACATAAGGTTCAAGACAAGAAAACAAGAAAACAACATAATAACTTAACGAAACTCGACTCAAAACTACTATAAACAACATTAACCATTAATTAAAAACACGAGAAAATACCATAATTACATGCAAAAGAACCAACATATTTTGGGAGATCATGGAGAAGGAGCTCCATCCCGCCGGGTGGCAGTTTAATGGCAGTCCCTCAGGTGACTCGTCGACTCTGGTGGGACATGTTTCAGGAAATTATTAATTTGTGTCCAAATTTATTAATCTTTATTGTAACTTGATAATCATGTATCTATTGAATTGTAATTATTATTTTATTTGTAGGAGATTTGTTATTGGGACGCGAACCTGTATACTCTACGTCAGATACACACAACATTTCTCCATATGATGCAGGACAAGTATGGGAAGTGGCTGAATGAGTATAAGCAGTATCGTGATACTCATGGTGGTCAGCCACCGACATGCGTTGACGAGGGGGTTTGGAGGTAAATGATTATGTTATGTTTTATTATTATATTAAAATTCTTTATTATTATAGATAATTTATGTTTTATATATCATGCATTTAAACTATCGCTTGGACTATTGAGTCAGATAAGCCCGAGAACAGGAGGAGGTCCGAGCAGTGTAGCAAGAATAGGAGGAGCGAGCCTGCTAGTTTGGGTACTAGGATGTCGAAGCAGATGTTAGCTCAGGCGGAGAGCAATAACAATTTCAGGCGGACATGAATGCCCAGATGGCCGAGCTGTTAGCTCGTTTCCAGTAGTACCTCCCGCCGCAGGCTCCCCTATCATATGACTGTTTTATATTTTTATAAATTTTTTTACTAAACACTTTTGTTCAACAAGTTTAATAATTGTAAAGTCTTAGATATTTATATAATAATAATTTATTTATTAATGATTTTTTTTAATTTTTGGGGTATTTTAATATATAAGTAGGAATTAAAATTAGAAATAAAAAAGGGAAAAATCGGGCACCCCCCTCGGAAACACCGACGGGCAAAATGCCATCGATTTTTTCCTTTTTTTAAATATTATTTTTTAATATAAATCGAGGGGATATTACCCTCGATTTTTCCGAGGGTAAATTTCCCCTCGGTTTTTCCGAGGGCGAATATGTCCTCGGTTTTTGTGGGGGCATATATATTCAGGCCCAAGGGAATTTACAAAAAAGAAACCTTCGTTAATTCCCTCGGAAAAATTTATCGAGGGGAACGTTCTCCTCGAAAATATTTATTGAGGAGAATTTCCCTTGATTTTTTCCTCGGTAAATTGATTACCGAGGAAAAAAAGTTGCCTTTTTGTTAAAAATCCAAATAAACAAAAAAGTTGTACTATATTATTAGTGTTATTTTTATTTAATTCCTTTTTGTGCTTTCATGATTTATTATGGTTTTTTTTCTTTTCCCTCTTTTACAGCTAGAATCAAACTAAGATTAACACATAAAAACTTAGTAAAATAAAAAACAACTTCGTCCACTTCAATACCAAGAAGAGGAAAAAAAAGTCAAGATAACACCAAATATTTCAGTTGCTTTGTCAATTTTATATTTTATTAATTTTGAATAATAATGTTTTTTAAAATTTAAAACTTAATACCCCAAAAAGAATCTGAAAAATTAGTTAAAATATTCAATGAATTGTCTATCACATTTTAATATTAGTTATTCTTATTTCATGATTTCACAACTAAAAAGACATACCATCGTAATTTTTTTTTTTGAAATGTGCTGAAAATTGAAATCTTAGATGACATGCTATATATGCATTCAAAAAAAAAAAAAAAAAAACTCACGATACGAATATCTTCAAAATTAACACTAATATAAGTCCAAAAGACTTATGGCGACTGATCAACCTATTAAATTTAAATCCAAACCAGACAGCGCCGACATAGGCCCTTCTATGCTTAAGTCAGTCCCTTTTTAATAATGATATGCGAGATTTTAAAATGTAGGATAACCAATCAACTTAGAGAGAAAAGTGAGGTTTGTATCCTCTTATAATAGGTAAGAGACGTGTTCTCAATCTAGGGTTCCCGTTTCCTATTCAAACCACAACACCATAAATAGCCACCGACTTAGAATTGGGAATTCTCATATATGCTAAGTTACCATAAATATTAGAACTCTCGTTATTAAAATACCCATGGGCCAATAACCATATCTATACCTTTAGTCCGTCGGGACCCCATGCCATAGTCCATATCAGCCCACCAGAGCCTGAGATCTTGTTAACCATAAAACCCAACTCTCAGTACTGAACTGTTATAGTACCATTTACCTGATAAGAGCTCGCCACCGTCATATAAGAGCTCCCCACTCCTATACGATAGCTCGCCACTCCCAAAACAGCTTGCCCCCTATAGAAAAGATCGCTCTTTCTAAAGGGGAGATCGCCTCATAAATTCTACAAACTTTCATGCCTAATAACCTAGATATTTGATGTCGTATAAGCTAGTCTCCGATATTCTACTTGATTAAGATAGGAAATCAATTGGAATGTAATCATAAGTAACCCCAAAAATCAATCCCACATACCTCTTAGTAAAAAACGCAAAAATAATCAAACATCACCTCAACTTACGAACATTAAATGCATACTACCATTGTCTCGGACATGTGTCGCATGCTTATTTCCTTGTAATATATTTATTCTTGTGGGCCCGGAAATCAAAGGCCCATATTAACCCTACCAACCTTCGCATCGCCCAAAAACTTCCCTATCTTTTCATATTTGCGCCGCTCCCAATACAACCATCCCTTCACCTTCATTTCTTCGTATTTCAAAAAAGCAAAACCAATTTTCCACCATTTCCATCTGCAAAAAACTTCAAGAATTCTCTAGAGAAAAGTACGATCATCCTCAAATCAGAAATTCAACTCAGTGAGTTTACTACTTATTGACATCATGCGTAAGTCCTCTAGACTTAATTTACCATTTCAGCACTGATTATTTTATTTGAATTTCTGCATTCTGAACATGTTTCTTTTCTTCCCCTTCCCCGTTTTCTATTTTCATTACTGTCAATGTATGGTGATTTTAGCTTCCTTTAATTTCGATTCTTAAAACCCTAATTCTCCTATCCACGATATGTCGTCTGAAACGGAATCTATAGAAATCCCTATGGTCCGACCAAGTAAAAAAAAAAAATTCCCACACCAGAACCGGCTTAGTTGATGAACCTGCAGGGTTCCCCTCTTGGTCCAAGCATGAGGCTCAAACTAGAGCCTTGATTGAGGATATCCTAAAAGCTATCCCCTTATCCCAACCAAAAATACCTTCATCCTCATCCAATCCAAATTTTTTCTTCTCCAACCCTGTAACCGTTGTACCCCTGTCTACTCATGTCGAGCTACCTCTTCTTTCGCGAGCTACCCTAGTGACCACTGAAAATCACTGGGTACTCCAAACCGGAATCTGCTCGCAGCTTTCATCGAAAGCCTTCACCTTTCGGACACCATCCATATTGTTTAGCCCGAGGTGGGAAAGAATGATGAATCGAACTTTTTCTCTTTAAAAAAATAAAAAGCTCGTCCGCAAGAGAACGAAGCTATTGTAGGCGATAAGCCGACTCGAGTCGAATCACAAAGAAGACTAATCGGAAACTATTTTGGTGTTCGATTTTACGTACATAGAAACGAAAATAAAAACTAAACTAAACACTCGATCCAATTTGGTTTGAGGAGTTCTAACATCTACGAGCAATGAAATTGAAAGTCTTTAAAACGATTAAGAAAAGCAAGGTTCTAGTGCGCCGGAATCATCTCCACGATCGGGGTTGTCGATCCCGATGGATCTAAATGACCCTAGGCATTAGACCGATAAAATTAGCCACAAAGCATCATCATTTTTAAAACATAAATTCAACGCAAAGCATAAACATAATCGAACAGTAAAAGGAATACAAACTAAATTAACATAATCATTCAAAGATAATAAACATTCAAAGATAACCAAAGCCAACTACAAAAACCAAATAACATAGTCCATGAAAAACCTATAATCTGGATAAAGCATCAGCAACCCAACGATCTTCAGCGACGAGAAACGGCCTTGAACGTCGAACGGCATGGAAACGACGAAACTACGAACTATAAAACCTAATTTTGCGTAAATCGAAAGGTGGCATGAACCGAGGGTTATCTACATTATTCTGGACCTTTCCCCCTCGTCCCAACACTCTAAAATGAAGAAAACCACCAGCCTTTTATAGATTTTCCGAAAATAACCGCTCAAACTGCTGGAGCGTCGACGGTGCGTCGATCAACACGGGCGTAGGCTTCTCGCGTCGACTAGGCAATGCGTCGATCGACGGAACTAGAATCGACGCTACTGAAGCTGAGCGTCAACCTAGAGTCAATGGTGCGTCGATCGATGCGGGCGCAGGTTGCGGGCGTCGGCAGCTAGTGTCGGCATGACTCGGACACTGGGTAACCCAATGTCAGACTGGTACCCAGTGTCAGCATAGTACATTGCTCGTCCAATCTTCGTCGTCTCGAGCTATAATACTAAAATAAAGAAAAATTAGATTATTTCATATAAAATAAAGTAAAAACACATTAAACACCAAACGAGACGAAAAACATCAAAAGGAAGAAAAACGATAAAAAGATAAACCTAAACACCCTAAAAGCACACAACATACGATGCAAAAACACATGAAAATCACATACAAATATGTACAAATCAACTCCCCCACACTTAACTTTTTGCTTATCCTCAGGCAAAATCTAATTTAGATGTAGACAAGGAAAAGCTAATTAACCAATGACCTAATCACTAATGCATTCATATGATTCAAGAAGTTAATGCATTAGATCAACTAAAAACTCAACTAAAAGGACGACACGATAACGTTGAGACAAGAGATTTAGACTAGCTTCCGAACACCTAAAAGTAATGAGTTGACCTCCATGTACGTCACCCATCCATGCCTCGGCCAAAGTCTATCCCTGCTCAAACCGCCAAGTCGTCACTCGACTAACCCAGTCATCAATACACCTCTTTAACAATACAATCTAAGAAATAAAAAAAATAAAAAAAGGAACTCAACTTGTACAAGGTTTTCTCTTCTTGTACTTGTTTTTTTCTTTTTTCTTTTTCTTTTTCTCTTTTTTTTTTAATTTTTTTATTTCTTTTTTTATATATTTTTTTATGAGTACCTAAAGAGATAAGGTACTAAACGAACATAATTTACACCAATCAACAGCGAGAGTTCGTTGACTCCAATCTTACGTTGCTAAGTGAAACTGATAACATTCTTCAATAACGCACGTGGAGCTTTAACATCTCCAAAATAAAAAGAAAAAAAATTACATAAAATCCTATAGAGGTTAACTAAAAATGGGGCTAGTAGAGAGTATTCAACTCTTTGGAACGAAACAAGAATAAAACAGAAGACAAGACACTTCATAGACTATTTACACTTCATTCCCCACAATTACACTATTACTCGAACGAAAGTCTAAATATCCTAACCAAAGCATCTAACCACGTCACTTCGTCAAGGTTCCAGTCAATATCAATACACACAACTCAAATCAACCACAAGCAAGCATACAAAAATTTACTAACCAAACCAAAGACAAACCCCCCCACACTTAAACCATACAATGTCCACATTGTATAAAACAACATATTAAGCAAGGTATGGTAAAATGTAGAGAACGAGAGATACGTCCCTGAAATCGCGCTTGTGGTGACGAGTCGAGCATCCAAGACCATCCAACGGGCTTAAACAACAAAGGGGAACTGAACAAACAGACATAAAAACACACAAAAATATATAAAAAGTTAAAAGGGGCTTGAGTTGCCTCCCAAGAAGAGCTTTATTTAACGTCTCTAGCTTGACGACGTCCAATCGATGCATCCCAGGTCTAAAAATAGACGACGATCGTGCCACGCCTTGGTACCCTCCAAGAGCAAGAATTGGCAATGATAATCACCAAGGCGGGCACAAAGATCACGTCCCAGGATGCAAACGGACTCCTTCTCAACTTTCTCTTCAAACACCTCCTTAACAATAAATACACCTGAAGGCAACTCTCCCACACAGTCTTGTATAACATTCTCAAAAAGCATGGGAGAGACAATGCCGACTTCCACCTCCTTCTTTTCACCCACAAATTTAACATCTTCGCACACCTCGCTCAAAATATCATCAACGCTAGAATTGCCATCAACAAAAGGTGGAATTTTTCATATCAAACAAAGGAAACTCCTCATGACAAGATTGGTCTAGCTCGTACACCTTGTTGTCAAATTGGTCTAATTAAATATCTAGGCGTTTTATGCGTTCATCCACACATTCTATGTGTTCATCCATACGTCGAGTCGCTTCCACAATCTCGGCTAAAAGATCTTGAAAAACAGTGACGGAATGATCGCCGCTCGAAATATACACATTGGATGTGGGTGGAGTGTAAACATCGTAGCTCGAAGAATAGAAATCTTGAAACGTAGGAGCATACGAGTTCGCGTTCGGATAAGGCGGGGCAAACTGAGCATAAGAATCATCAAGACCTGGATCATAATACCCATGAGACGGTGCATAAGAATCCATGCTTGGATTACAGCTATTTTAAGGACATGGGCCGGGATAGTCAAAAGCATGGGCCCATTCTTGACCGCTC
This sequence comes from Phtheirospermum japonicum, assembly GCA_014905375.1. Lineage (NCBI taxonomy): Eukaryota > Viridiplantae > Streptophyta > Magnoliopsida > Lamiales > Orobanchaceae > Phtheirospermum > Phtheirospermum japonicum. The sequence continues at coordinate 803,502 of BMAC01000477.1, forward strand.
GGAGCATACAGGTCATAATACGATGGAGGGACTTAACAATCGAGAGTTGGAGCGTAAGGGTCATCATGTCGCGAACTAACTCGATAATTCGCCATCTTTAATCAAAATAATCGCGAGTCTTCAAAAATGTGGCTACAAAGCACAACACTCAAAAACCGAGATTAAACGTACCAAAAAGAATAAAAATAAACAAAATAAATACTAACACAAACATACAAATAAAAGCAAACACCAAAAATCATAGCCTTTAGCCTTCCCCGCAACGGCGCCAAATTTTGAATCGAACTTTTTCGCTTTAAAAAAATAAAAAGCTTGTCCGCAAGAGAACGAAGCTATTGTATACGATAAGCTGACTCGATTCGAATTACAAAGAAGACTAATCAAAAACTATTTTGGTGTTCGATTTTACGTATATAGAAACGAAAATAAAAACTAAACTAAACACTCAATCCAATTTTGTTTGAGGAGTTCTAACATCTACGAGCCATGAAATTGAAAGTCTTTAAAATGATTAATAAAAGCAAGGTTCTAGTGTGCCGGAATCATCTCCACGATCGGGGTTGTCGATCCCGATGGTTCTAAATAACCCTAGGCACTAGATCAATAAAATTAGCCACAAAACATCATCATTTTCAAAACATAAATTCAACGCAAAGCATAAACATAATCGAACAGTAAAAGGAATACGAACTAAATTAACATAATCATTCAAAGATAATAAACATTCAAAGATAACCAAAGCCAACTACAAAAAGCAAATAACATAGTCTAGGAAAAACCTATAATCTAGATAAAGCATCAACAATCTAACGATCTTCAGCGACGAGAAATGGCCTTGAACCTCGAATGGCATAGAAACGACGCAACTACGAACTATAAAACTCTAATTTTGCGTAAATCGAAATATGGCATGAACCGAGGGTTCTCTACATTATTCTGGACCTTTTCCCCTCGTCCCAGCACTCTAAAATGAAGAAAACCACCGGCCTTTTATAGATTTTCCGAAAATAACCGCTCAAACTGCTGGAGCGTCGACGGTGCGTCGATCGACGATGGGCTTAGGCTGCTCAAGTCGACCAGGCAATGCGCCGATCGACGGAACTAGGATCGACACTACTGAAGCTGAGCATCGACCTAGTGTCAACGATGCGTCGATCGACGCGGGCGTAGGTTGCGGGCGTCGGCAGCTAGTGTCGGCATGACTCAGACACTGGGTAACCCAGTGTCAGACTGGTACCCAGTGTCACAGTACATTGATCGTCCAATCTTCATCGTCTCGAGCTATAATACTAAAATAATGCAAAATTAGATTATTTCATATAAAATAAAGTAAAAATACATTAAACACCAAACGAGATGAAAAACATCAAAAGGAAGAAAAACGATAAAAAGATAAACCTAAACACCCTAAAAGCACACAACATACGATGCAAAAACACATGAAAATCACATACAAATATGTACAAATCAAATGACCCAGACCATCCCCCTCCAAGCCATATTACTGTCTTCGAAGAACACCTAAGGGTAGGAGTTAGATTTCCTATGCACCCCTTTCTGGTTGCTGCAGCCAAAAAATATAAACTCCCCCTATTTCATATGGCCCTTAATTCCATTAGGTTCATAACCGGCTATATAATATTATGTACAAACTATAACGTAGAGCCAGACATAGATTCCTTTTACTTTTGTTACATAATGAAAAACCAGAAAGGTACCTTCTACCTTTCTTCGCGTCAAAAGACTCATTTTATGGTTCGCCCCTCCTCCAAAGTCCACGAGTGGTGATAAAAAATTTTCTTCCTCTCTTCTAGCGAGCCTTGGCCCTTCCCCACGGAACCAAAGGAAATGGCGTCTCCTCAGGAGCTTGTGCCCATAGAGAAAAAATACCCCTCTCCCTATAAATAATATTCAGATTTGCTCAAATAATGGAGCAAGTTTCCTTGTGATGTAATGAAACTCACAGAGTCAAAGAGGTTTACTATTTCGTGGGCCTTAGTCAGCGACTTCTACAAATAACCAGGCTCAAATTTGGTAGGTTTAACACACTATAAATCTTCCTTTGTTCTTTAACCTGCATAAAAATAAACAATAGCCCACTTTCTTTTTTTGCAGAGCGCCTTATACTCGCCAGTGGGTCCTCGAGCTCGGAAGGAGCAGCAATGGCTCAACCAGACCCATCTCCTGTCGGGACCTCCGCAGCTCCCAAAATAAATACAAAAGAGAAGGTGGAGCTTGCCCTAACTGCCAGGGACAAGCCGGTGGAGATCGCTGACTCAGATAACCAATTTACCCTTCACGCTTCAGTGGGTAAGGGCAAAAAGAAGTGAACTGTCCGCGTCCGAGCCCGAGCTCGATCAGCATCTCCTCGCCCAAAATGCCGCCGAGTCCATGGAGCATCTTGCTCGGGCTCCCCAAAGTTTAAAAAAAGGCCTTCTTCAGTGCGACAATGCCAACCATATCCAGCCCTTCCTCCTAAATCAAGTGTTGACTCCAGATAAGAAGTATTTAGCAACCCTAAGCATAGCCGACCAGGTGGCCCAAACGTCCCTGTACTTTGCTCGGGTAACTTTTCCTTCAGAATCCCATTCTTATAATCCTATGATTCAGTATATTTCTAACTTACAACTTATTCTTATTGTTTCAAATGATACAGATACAACCTCTTATGGCCTCACTGTCCAGCCACCTACTAACTGCTAACTTAGAGAGAGAATTGTAAAATAAATGGAAGGAGGTATGCGACGAGCTGACAGCCATACCAATAGACAAACTAAGCAACTGTCTCAAAGGGAATTGTATGAAGCTCGCCACCAAATAGAGGCCCAAGGAGAAGAGCTAAATGTCTCAAAGTGTGTGTCTAAACAATGAGGGTTGAGGTCGCTAGGCTTGCGAAGCGCTAAATGGAGCTGTAAGGGCTATTATTGGAGAAGTATAAATAAAAAGAAGCAAGGTAAATCATGACATGCAAACAGGGGGTTGAAGAAAGGATCCAGGAAGGTCGTCGAACATTCCTGATAAGTGAAGTGGGCCAACGGTTCATTGTGGCTTATAAGACCATTGAGGGGCTGGTTGACGTCGCCGCGCCAAAAATAAAAAGGAGGTAGATCGTCCTCCAATTGTTTCTCATCCAGCTCGAAGTTGATCCCCTCCATCTGGAGTTGAGCTTTAGCTCGCTCAAGTGTAGTCCTGAAGTAAAACTCAGCTCCTTTGCCCACCTTCTACAGGAAGGCCATCGTGTGGTGGTAGGTCGCAAGCAAGCTGGTCTTATAAGCCACAATGAACCGTTGGCCCACTTCACTTATCAGGAATGTTCGACGACCTTCCCGGATCCTTTCTTCAACCCCCTGTTTGCATGTCATGATTTACCTTGCTTCTTTTTACCACCACACGACGGCCTTCCTATAGAAGGTGGGCAAAGGAGTTGAGTTTTACTTCAGGACTACACTTGAGCGAGCTAAAGCTCAACTCCAGATGGAGGGGATCAACTTCGAGCTGGATGAGAAACAATTGGAGGACGATCTACCTCCTTTTTATTTTTGGCGCGGCGACGTCAACCAGCCCCTCAAAGATACCTGTTGAACTCAATGTACATCTCATGCAGTAATGAAGACCGGGCTCAGGGCTGAGCTCGAAGTCCCCCTGGACGAGTTGGTCCCCCTTCTTCCCCTTACTGTAATTTTAACCTCATATATTTTGTAATTCGACTTCTCCAATTTTAATGAAACATTATTTTCCTTCATCAATTTTTTTAGCTCGCCATGAATTCTTCATGTTTTATAAAAACTTACCTCACGTATCTCTCAGCATCAATACCATCAATCTAATCCATAGAACCTGCAATCCTTAAAGACTGCATCCATATGAATCACAAAATAAGAGCTATATAAATATCTCAATCATAAGAACATACTCTTAAGCATCGCTCAATACCATAAAACCTGTTAAGCATGAATTTTTCCATAAGGTTGGAACACCATAAGACTTACCGACCTCATAAAACATTGACTTAAGCATCGTCTTATAACCCCATTAACCATTTGAAATTATACCTCCATATGTTTGCTGACATAATTGGTCGATTCAAAAAACCTCATTCAAGAGTTAGCCCAATATATCATAAAACTCACCAACGGTCTAAAATGATCGAATGAAATCACCGCATATCCAGTCAAGTAGAACCATAATAAACCATAAACATATTAATCATAAGTGACCGAGAAAACTACTCAGTCCCCCATGTTTAAATAATGCGAAAAAGGTAAAACAACCAGGTCGCATCAACACATAATCAAATAATCATAGGATAGACTAGTCAAACATAACTATATAGACATCTAACAAAACAGCCCAAAGAATATGTTAATCAAACATATTCATATAAGCCTTTACTCAAAACCACAAGGGACATGTTAATCAAACATATACACATAAGCCTTTACTCGAAACCACAAGGAACATATTAATCAAACAAATTCTCCTAGACACATAACAACAAAGCAAATAATATGTTAATCAAACATATTCGAAAACACATAGTCAAAGTTCGATAAGAACATGTTAATCAAATATGTTCTTCACAAATATAACCATAAAACCATCAATCCTCACCAACATTGACTTGATAAAAGCGTCAGCCCATAACCATAAAATCCATATCCATAAACGAGAAACCATCCACAAATTATCGCCAACCTAATAAACGCGTCAGCCCATAACCATAAAAACTGTATCTATAAACCATAAAACCATCCATAAACCGAAAACCATCCATAAACCATTGTCGACCTAATAAAAGCGTAAGTCCATAACCATAAAAACATATCCATAAACCATAAAACCATCCATAAGCCATCACCGAACTAATAAAAGCGTCAGCCCATAACCATAAAAGCCATAGCCATGAACCATAAAACATTATGATTGGTACGACCTGAAGTGGTGAATAGTCCCTGTACAGCCCAGACAGGGCATGGTTGGGATGAGCTGAACTAGTCGGCCTTGGAAGAAAAGAAGACGAGGTTGGTGACCATACCCTGATAAATACTGTCCTGACCTTCTGGGATAAGGCTTCAGAGGTCAGGTCAGTAATTGAGAGAGAGCTGGATGATAGGGTTGATCTCTTTTCTGGAAAGAAACTTCCAGGTCAGGTCGGCTCGTGTAACGGACGGGATTTGCGGGTTCTCCATTTCCGAGATCCCAGAAAGGTCCCACTGAGCAAAAAATATAAATACCTTAGCTCCAAGGCCGGGATAGGTATGACATTCTAAGCATTCTTCTCCTGATCTTTGCTTATTCCAATAAAAAATGCTTACTGACTTAAGCGTCGGAGAGGTTTCCACCGGAAAACCCCCGGTGGTCCTTTTTAACTCGTTTTTGTGGAGATGGGTCTTGATTTTCTTAGAGAAATAGTGGTGTTCTTGGTGTAATTTTCAGGGCAAAACAAGTGGCACCGTCTATGGGAAAATCAAAGTTAAGACGTGAGAAAGAGCATGGCATCATATGGTCTTAGGCGGAACTTTGTGGCGGAGTTAGGCGGCACGCCAAGCTCTACCGCGCCTACGGGTGTACCATAGACAACAGGGCCATCGGTGATAACCAGACCAAACACAACGCAGCCCCCTCCCAGTGGAGTCACGTAAACCGATGGGGGAGTGCTTAGTAATTCCTTCTTGAGGCAATTATCTGACCTCATCGGAAAAGCGGTAGAGGTGGTTGTGGAAAAGAAATTTGCTGAACTTTTGACACCACCCTCCAAAGAAAACTAGCCGCCGGAGACAGAGCCGCTGTGCATGGCTCAGCAAAAGGCCAGAGCTCCTCTCCAGGGAGATGAGGAGAGCTTTTTTGCTTCAGAAAGCAAAACTCAAGCAAAACCAACCCAGACCTCACCGAATAAATGTAGAATCTACAAAAAGAGGTAAGGGAAGTTAAGCAAAGGATGGAAGACGCGGTCGCAGGCCAGGCACGATGGAGCACTCCGTTCACGGAGGCGGTCATGAAGGATGATCTCCCAGTTTCTTACCATTCCATGGACTTCGAATACAATGGAACGACGGATCCGTGGGATCACCTGAGCCAGTTCGAGATCACAGCTACCTTGCACAAGTTTCCAAATGCGGTCATGTGTCGGGTTTTCCATACAACCTTAACAAAGTCAGCCCAGCTCTGGTTCAGCCAGCTACCCCCCGTTCCATAAGCAACTTTGATGATTTCAGTTCTGCATTCTTGCAGTTCACTAGTTCTAGGAAATACCAAAAAATATCGCTGGAGCTATTTAGCTTGAAACAAAAGGAGAATGAGAGCCCGCGTGGATATATTAAACGGTTTACAGATGCTAAACTGGAAGTGCCATCAGCGTCTGAAGAGCTCTTGGTCAACGCTCTGGCTATGGAGCTCAGGGGAGGGGAGTTCTTCTAGTCGTTGGTTGTAAGGCCACCACTAAAATTTAGAGAGCTCAAAAAAGTACATCCACTTGGAAGAAGCCTTGAAGATAAAAGACGATGGAGAAAAGCGAAGGGAACGACCTGATAGGGAGGACAAGACCCCAATGAAGAAACCTAGGACTGATCTGGTTGGAGGTAGTCCTTGGTTTGATAGGTATACACCTTTGGCTTCACCCCAAGCTGAGATACTACAAGCCATTGAGTTGTACTCAGACCTTAAGTTGCCAAGGACGTATGCACAAAATCCGTGGAAGGAAAGATCTGACCGGTTTTGACATTACCATAATGAGTATGGTCATGACACAGATCAGTGCACCCACTTGAAAGATGAGCTGGAGCAGTTGGTGCAGGTAGGGCACCTAAATGAGTTTGTACAGGCGAGACGAGAGGAATCCAGATCTGACCCTCATAAGCGAGATCAGCGTCAGGGAAACAAATGAGAATTTGACAGTGGATGCGGCAGTAGGAAAAAGAAAGACCAGGATCAAGAGATAAGGGGCGAGATCCTGATGATCACAGGTGGCTAGTGGGATGAACATTCCAGGAGAACCCAGAAAAATTATGTGCAGGCCGCGAAAGACGTAGCAAGGAAATCACGAGAGGTGGGGTAATTAACAACTAGTCCAAATATATGCTTTGGATCAGAAGATGAGAATGGAATCCTGGCCCCTCACATGGATGCCTTGGTCATCACAGCCACCATAGCCAACTACACTATTAGACGAATCTTCATGGATACAGGAAGCTCTGCTGACATCATGTTCTATGACTGTTTTCGAAAATTGAACTTTAGCGTAGAGTTAGAAGAGGTCACGACCTCATTGGTAGGCTTTGCGGGAGGAGCCCTAAGACCATTGGGAGCAATAATCCTTCACATTACGCTGGGAGATGACCCATTAAGACAGACCAGGTCGGTGCGTTTCTTGATAGTAGATGCACCTTCCTCGTATAATGTCTTGTTTGGACGACCATCTCTAAGCCAGTTCCAAGTGTTAATCTCTGTCTACCACATGAAGTTGAAATTCTCTGCCCAGGATGGCGTGGGAGAAGTCTACAGTGACCAGTACACATCGAGACGCCATATGTAGAGAGCGTGCGGCGCAAAGAGGAAGGACTATCTAAGAAGGCAAGAATCGAGGAAGCCAGACAAGAACTAGATAACAGAGAGGAAAACCTAATGACGGTCATGGTAGTTCCAGGAGACGATAGTCGAATCCTGCCCATAGGAACGACTCTCAGTCCCGAGGTGTTAGTAGAGCTGGTAACCCTCCTCAGGAATAGTGTAGATATCTTTGCCTGGTCTCCCCAAGATCTAGTTGGGATAGACCCAACAATAACTGAGCACCACCTCAACATTAGCCAGATAATAAAGTCAGTAAAACAGAGAAAGTGTAACTTTGGGCCGGAAAAGGAGGCTATTAATGAGGCAGAGGTAGAGAAATTGATGAAGGCTGGGCACATTCGAGAAATACAATTTCCAGAATAGCTCTCCAATGCGGTCTTAGTACCAAAAACAGAGGAGGACTGGAGGATGTGTATCGTCTTCCGAGATCTCAATAGAGCCTGTGCGAAAGACCACTATCCGTTGCCAAGGATTGACCAGCTGGTGGATTCCACATCAGGCTGTGAGCTGTTAAGTATGATGGACGCCTCTCAAGGATATCATCAAATTAGGTTGGCAGAGGAAGATTGGAAACGAGTTAGTTTCATAAATCCAAAAGGAACCTATTATATTTTGGTCATACCTTTTCGGCTTAAAAATGCGGGGGCCACATATCAACGGCTGGTGGACAAATTATTCAAAGGCCAGCTTGGGCATAATATGGAAGTCTATGTAGACGACATGCTGGTCAAGAGCGTAAGGGAGGCCTCACACATTGACGACCCGAGGGAAACTTTCGATACTTTAAGCAAGTATAGAATGAAGCTCAACCCTAAAAAGTGCATGTTTGGGGTAAGGTCTGGAAAGTTCGTGGGGTATATGGTTAAATAATGATCTGGCCTGATTAGCCAGACTTGGATTAGGGTAGACTTGAGTGGAGATTACTAAGGAGAAGACCAGGAGGCTAGGCCAGCCCTGTTCGTGAGAAGACCTGGTTTGGTCCTCCCAGATGAAGCTAGAGACATAACGAGATTGGGATCATCTCAGACCAGGAATTGTCCTAGTCCTCCCAGATGAAGTTAGAGACATAATGAGAGCGGGATCATCTCAGCCCAGGAATTGTACTGGTCAGGATCCCTTACGAGATAATCATAAGAGGGCAGGCTCAGGGCAGATCAGGTGCCCTCGTCTTCCAGAAGGGGACAAGTGGGACCACTTGTCCCAAATTAGTTTCATAACGGCCCTTGATTCGTGGCCTTTGTTTTCGAGATCCCGGATGGGGTCCCCACTGGGAAAACTATAAGTATCTCAGCCTCAAGGCTGAGAGAGGTATGTCATTCTGGTGCATTCTTTTCCTTACGCACTGAAATAATCCATATGCTTATCTGACTTAAGCATCGTAGAGGTTTCCATCGGAAAACCCCTAGTGGTCCTTTTTTGACGTGTTTTTGGGCGCAGGTCAGTTCACCTAAGGCGAAGTGTTATTCTCAGGCATTCTCATATTTTGGGTGAAACAATTGGCGCCATCTGTGGGAAAATCAAAGCTAAGACGTGAGATAACTGATAGCTTCAGACGAGATATGGTGAAATTTGGTGGGGGAACTGGGTGGTACTCCTAGTTCCGCCGCACCATGGGGTATGCCGCAATCGACAGGGCCTTCACCAACGAGGCCATCAAGGGCGGGACTGTCGGCAGCAGCCGGACTGATCACCATGCAACCCCCCTCTGGTGGATCCACACTTGTTGATGGTGGATCTCTGAATGACACTTTTCTCAGGAAGCTGTCTGAACTCATCGGAAAAGCCGTGGAAGTGGTTGTGGAGAAGAAGTTTGCAGAATTCTCAACCCCACCATCTAAAATATCCCCAGACCGGACAGTTCCGCTATCGGAAACTGAACCGTCGCGCGGTCAACGCACGGTTCGAACCCCCCTCTAGGACAGAGAGGAGAATTTCTCCACTTCTGATAGTGAAACATCGGGCCAGGCTAACCCGGATCTCGCCGAGCAAATGCAAAATCTGCAGAAGGAGATCAGGGAGTTTAAGAAAATAATGGCAAATGCGGAAGCGGCGCCGGCACAGAGAGGTACGCCATTTATTAAGGAGGTCATGCGTGATGATGTGCCAACTTCTTACAGATCCTTGGGCTTTGAGTACAACGGGACAACAGACCCATGGGATCTCCTGAGCCGTTTTGAAATCGCAGCGGCTGTGCACAAATTCTCTGACGCGGTCATGTGCTGGGTCTTCCCAATGACCTTCACTAAATCAGCCCAGCTCTGGTTTAGTCAGCTCCCACCGCGTTCTATCAACAACTTTGATGAATTCAGCTCGGCATTTCTGCATCAGTTTACCAGCTGCTGAAAATATTAGAAAATGCCACTGGAATTGTTCAGTCTGAAGCAAAAGGAGAATGAGAGCTTGCATGCATATATTAACCAATTCACGAATGCGAAGCTGGAGGTGCCATCGGTATCTGAAGAACTCCTGGTTCATGCGTTGGCACAAGGGCTCAGGAGAGGAGAATTTTTTCAGTCAATGGTGGTTAAGCCAACTCTGAAATTTGGAGAACTTTTAGAGCGGGCAGAGAAGTACATTCACTTGAAGGAGGCCTTAAGAATCAAGGAAGAAGGAGAGAAGAAAAGAGATCAGTGCGACAGAGAGGAGAGAGCGCCAATAAAGAGATCTAGGCCAGACTTGGTGGAAGGAAAGCCTCGCTTTGACAAGTACACGCCTCTGGCGACCCCTCAGGGGGAGATCTTGCAGGCAATCGAGAGGCATCCTGATCTCAAGTGGCCCAAAACTTACTCTCAGAAACTGAGGAAGGAAAGGTCTGAACGATTCTTTCGATACCATAATGAATATGGCCACGACACAGATCAGTGCACTCATCTGAAGGATGAACTGGAGAGGATGGTGCAAGCTGGGCACCTAAAGGAGTATGTGCAGATGTGGAGAGAAGAATTCAGGTCTGACTCTCGTAGGCGTGTTCGACCTCAAGCGAATAGACAAGGACAAGATATTTGAAGAGACAATGGGAGGAGGAGTGATCAAACAAAGGCCATACGAGGAGAAATCCTGATGATCACAGGAGGTGAGTGGGACGAACACTCTAGGCGAACCCAAAACAACTATGTCCGAGCCGCAAAGGACCTGGTCAGGAAATCGCGAGAGGTGGGACAGGTAGCCCCGAGCCAAAGCATATGTTTCGGATCAGAGGATGACAATGGCATCTTGGCTCCTCACAGGATGCCTTGGTCATAATAGCAACTATCACAAATTATAATATGAGAAGGGTATTTGTGGATACGGGAAGCTTGGCTGATATCCTATTCTATGATTGTTATAGAAAGATGAAACCGGATGTAGAGATGGAAGAAGTGACAACCTCGTTGGTTGGATTCACAAGGGGAGCTTTAAAACCTTTGGGAGCAGTAAGGCTTTTGGTTACATTAGGGGAAGAGCCATACAGGATGACCATGACAGTGCAATTCTTGGTGGTTGATGCACCATCTTCATACAACGTTATGCTGGGGTGACCATCCCTGAGCCAGTTCCAAGCAGTGATCTCGGTACACCATATGAAGTTGAAGTTTCCTGCCGAGGATGGAACAGGCGAGGTTAAGGGAGATCAGTATGCGTCCAGGCAAACGTACGTCGAGTGCATCCGGCGCAATGAAGAGGAAATACAAAATAAGAGAGCTAGGGTGGAGAAAGCGTTGCCAGAGATGGCTCAGAGAGAAGAGGGCCTGATGATGGTCGAGATGGTCCCAGGGGACGATACTAGGGTTGTGCGAGTGGAAACGACCTTGAGCCCAGAAGTTCTGGTAGACCTAGTCCAATTTCTAAGGGATAATGCTGACGTCTTTGCCTGGTTCCCACAGGACTTGGTGGGAATAGACCCAGATGTCGTCGAGCACCACCTCAACATCAGTCCTGGAGAAAAGCCAGTGAAACAACGAAAGCGTAACTTTGGTCCAGAGAAGGAGGCAATCATCGAAGCCGAGTTCGAGAAACTGCTGAAAGATAGGCACATTCAGGAAATACAATTTTCTGAGTGGATTTCTAACGCGGTATTGGTCCATATAACTCAAGACGATTGGCGAATGTGTATATATTTTCACGATCTTAACCGTGCTTGACCTAAGGATCACTACCCTCTGCCGAGGATAGACCAGTTAGTTGACTCCACGTATGGATGTGAGCTATTAAGAATGATGGAAGCCTCGCAAGGCTATCATCAGATCCGGCTGGCAGGGGAGGACTGGAAGCGGGTTAGTTTTATAACTCCGAAAGGAACGTATTGTTATGTGGTCATGCCGTTTGGGCTAAAAAACGCAGGTGCCATGTATCAGCGACTGGTGGATAAGATGTTCAAAGCTCAATTGGGAAGGAACATGGAGGCGTACGTTGATGACATGTTAGTCAAAAGCGTGAAGTCAATCTTGCATGTGGATGACATAAAAGAGACCTTCGACACTTTGGGAAGATACAGGATGAAGCTCAATCCCAAGAAGTGTGAATTTAGGGTTAGAGCTGGTAAATTCCTGGGCTATATGGTCACAGAGAAGGGAATCGAGGCCAACCCAGAAAAAATTAGAGCTACCATGGATATGCAAGCTCCAAGGAACGTAAAAGAGATGCAGTGCCTGGCAGGCCGAATCAATGCTTTGAGCAGATTTGTCTTGCACTCAGCTGAGAAAAGCTTACCATTCTTCCAGGCCTTGCGCAAGAAAGCTCGATTTCAATGGAGTGATGAGTGTGAAGAATCGTTCAGGATGTTGAAAGAGCACCTAGCTAGTATGTCGCTGCTTACTAAGCCAATTCAGGGCGAGCCTTTAATTTTGTACTTGTCTGTTGGGAGAGCAGACTGTCCTTCAAATTCCTAGAGAAGAAAACACGAGAGCAGACTATTTGGCTAAGGTAGATAGTTCAGTTGTGGATTGTCGGGAGAGAGTAATCACTCTACTGATGGCGGACCAGGAATTTGGAGAAGAGCGGGTATGTTCAGTGTATAAGAGGGAGGATTGGCATTCCCCTATCAAGGCATATCTGGAAAAAGGAGAGCTGCCGGAAAGCAAGAGGGAAGCAGTGAGGGTGAGAACCAGGTCTGCCCGGTTTTGTTTGATTAAGGAGACATTATTTCGACGGGAATTTGGGCGACCCCTTTTGCGATGTCTAATCTTAGAGGAGGGCACCCATGTCCTCAATGAAATCCATGAGGGATGTTGTGGCAATCATATGGGAGCGAGGGCCTTGGCCAGCAAGATAATGCGAGCTAGCTATTTTTGGCTATCGCTGTGAAAAGAGGCGGAGGACTTTGTTATGCGATGTGAAAATTGCCAAAAAGATGTCTCCCTTGACTCAGCAGCCAGCAGAGGAGCTCCTGACAATGAGCTCTCCCTGTCCCTTTAAAAAATGGGGGATAGACCTTGTCGGACCATTCCCAATAGCCCCAGTCCAGAAGAGATTTTTGATTATATCCATTGATTTCTTTAGCAAGTGGGTTGAGGCCGAGGCCCTGGAAAAGATTACGGAAGAAGCAGTGATGGGTTTCATCTGGAAAAATATTGTGTGTTAGTTTGGTATTTGATTAACGTGTATTTGTCTTGATTTAAATTAGTATTTTATTTAGTTTTTATTATTGTTTTAAGTATAAGTTGGATTAAATGAGCTTACTTTCGTATTTTCTTATCTCCAACTTATTTTATTATATTTTTATTATAATTATTTAATTTTATGTTTAATTTAAGTGTTTTGAAGTATTTAGGTGTGGACGTAGTCAAGGTTGGGCCAACGATTGGAGTTTCAGCGAAAACAGGGCACGATTTGAAGAATTTAGAACTGTCAGACTTTCTATAACGGATTTTTACCTGTAATCGTTCTAGAAAGACCTGCCGAGACCCCCTGCCGAGTGCTGCCGACAGCTGCCGGGCGCTGGCCGAGCTGCGCGAGTTGACGCCGAGCCATGACCTGCGTCAGTCGACGCAGCGTCGACGCACTGTCGGCACAACTTGCTGAAGCGTCGATGTCGATGCACTGATGTCGACGCACCATCGATGCAACTTGCTGAAGCGTCGATGTCGATGCACCCAGTCAACGCACCCACCCAGCCGACGCGCACGCCCTGGCAGCACCGACGCCGAGCACTAGCACGCGTCAGTCGATGCACCGTTGACGCACCGTCGACGCGACGGCCCAGTTTCGCGATTTTTAGGGTTTCTTGCGCGCCAAGACTTACAATAACTATATAAACCCTTCATACTTCGGTTTAAAGACACAACCACGACCCAAGACACTTACCTAGGGTTGAGAAACCTATTTTCAACACCCWACAMCATATTTTAAAGATCTAAGTCGAAGATTCAAGGCCCGAAGCACCAAGACGAAGACGTTCGTTCAAGCTCCGATTTCTCGACCAAGATCAACCATCTACAACCCGGATTTTCAGAGCAATTTCAGCACCTTTAGCTACTTTATAAGTTCCCTAAACTCTAGTTATTCCTAGTTTAATTCTATATAATTTATGTTTAATTATTTCGTTTGAGTTTTTAGTTTCGTTTATTTATTTCGAATCGTTTGAACCGTTGAATCGCTGAAGCTTTGAACCTTAGATTTCGTTTTTAATAATYAATTAGTTGCTACATTTTACCTTCGTTCATGCTTGGTGATGAGATTKTTCATGCTTAGTTCATTTATTGCTTATGCTTGGTTAATTAGTTTATGATATGCAATTGCTTGGGAATTTTAGAATTAATTTTGTTCTTGAGAATTCATATGCTTGATAGTCTTAATCGTAGTTCAATCCATGCTAGTTAATTATAGTTGGTTAAATTAGTTTAATTTAATTAGTTCAAGATAGTTAGTTATTGCTTTTTAATCTCGTAGTTATAATTTTCAAAAACCAAATTTATACAAGTTCTCGTGTTAAAATATTGTGATTAAACAAACATTAAGAATCCCGAACGTCAGTCCTTGAGAGACGACTCGAGTTAAGCTTGCCAAACCTACACACGATCCTGTTATTTTGCGGGCGAGCTATTAAATTTCTGACAACTATTTATAAAGTAGGGCACACGCAAAAGCTCGAATCAGTATTCCAAGGGTCATGGTCTCGGACAATGGTACCCAATTCATGGGAGCCAAAATTAGGGCTTGGTGCGCCAAAATGAAAATTCAGCAACACTTCACATCTGTTTACCACCCTCAAGTGAATGGGCAAGTTGAAGTGACCAACCGCATCCTTGTCCAGGGGAATCAAATCACGCTTAGAAAGATCAGGGGGTAAATGGGTGGAGGAGCTAAGTTCGATACTCTGGGCCTACCGTACTAATCCCAAAGAAAGCACGGGTGAAACCCCCTTCAGCTTGGTTTACCACATGGACGCCGTTATCCCCGTAGAGATCAGCCTTGAAACCCACCGCGTACATA
>BMAC01000477.1:819808-880596 GCA_014905375.1 Phtheirospermum japonicum
CAAGAGACATGTGGAATTTGTGGAGCATTTGGACATGGATCGAATGTGTGTTCGGTGACCTTTGAAGATGAATCGAACATAGAGGTCAACGCCGTGCAAAATTTCCAGCACAACAATTCTGGGCAGAAACCCACAAACCAATTTCAGGCACATCGTGATTCTCCCTTTTTCAAGTGGGGTCCTGAGAACCCACATTATGCACCGATGAAGCCACAGACCGACCCACGGTACCTTCCTCCACCACCACCGCCTACAAAGGGGCAAACGTCAAATTCGGTTAAGCCAGATGATCAATTGTTGGTGTGGCAACAAAATCAAGTGACTGAGACGCTCATTAATAGAGAGGGACTTGTAAAAGTGAATGCAAAGATAGACGACCTCTCAAAAAGAATGAATAGTATTGACAGTCTCTCCAAGATAGTGCATGATCTTGCTAAGAGTGTGGAGAGGATTGATAGGACGATAGGACAAATGGCGACTGACATTGCGAGATCAAAYAAGGAAAATGACAAATTCCCGAGTCAAACGGAGCAAGCCTCAGCGATTAGAGTCCTACGCAGTGGAAAAATAATCGATAATAAAGTCAAGTTAAATGACGGAGGGGATGAAGAGATGACGGAGAGTCCAACGCAGGCATCGCCAAAGGGAGATGAATCCAAGCCGATAKAACAATTGCATAAGACACCAAGCCCTTACATTCCGGGATCTTTAAAGGGGAATCTCACAAACAAGACTCTCACTTCGCCGATAGTCGAACAAGTTCCGTTTCCAAGCCGTCTTCGACCAGCAAAAGAAAATAAGAAGTTCATGGAGCTTTACAACTTGCTGAAGAACGTCAACATCAACCTTCCTCTTTTGGATGTTATCAATACGATGCCGGCATATGTGAAGTTCTTCAAGGAGCTTGCTACAAGACATAGGCATTCGGAGACAAATCAGTACGTTCCTCTAACGAAGGAGGTGAGTGCGCTATGCAAGCAACCACTGCCTACGAAGGAGAAAGACCCTGAAAGCTTTTGTGTCAATATTACATTGGAGAATGGGCAACAAGCGCGCGAAATGCTTGATCTTGGCGCAGGAATTAACTTAATGCCGCATTCCCTTTATAGGCAATTTGAATTAGGACCATTGAAGCCGATAAGGATGCGTCTCCAATTATCGGATCGTTCAATTTGCCAACCATTGGGAATTGTTGAAGACGTTTTAGTGAAAGTAGGAGAGTTAATAATTCCGGTAGACTTCGTAGTGCTGGATGTTGGGGAGATGCCGAGTGACGACAAGGGGCATACTATTCTTTTAGGCCGTCCATTTTTGTCTACCTCCCATGCGGTGATTGATGTGAACAAAGGGAGGATGAGCATGTCTATTTTGGGAGAGACGGTTACTTTTTCTTTGAAAGATATAAATAGTTGCCCTGCACCATTGATGGAAGAAGAAGAATGTTCGTTTGTTGACCTAGTAGATGCATGCGTCCGAGAGCTTAAGAGCATAATGGTTTTGGACGATACGGCAGTCAAGGACGCTGATGATTTTCTAAGTGGGGAAGAGATATCCGAGCTATTTGGTATTGATTTTCGTGACGTTGGAGTGGACCTTGCGACTATGGACCCCAACAAAACATTTGAGAAGGAGTTTCAAGCGAGTGCCATGGTGAAGTTAGGTGATCCACCGCAAGTCGAGTATTGATCGTTGAAACGCATCGAGCATGCGACGTAAAATGTTGCGCTTCTTGGGAGGCAACCCAAGCGTTAGTTTTTCTTTAATTTTTATTTCGATTATTTTTAGTTTATTTTTGTTTTTATTGTGTCAATTGTCGTGGTGCGTTTATGTGTGTGTTAATGTGCAGGAAATTCGATTTTACGATTTCATCTCCGCCGATCGAGGTCGCAATCCGACCCAATTTAGCCGCAGTCCGGCAACCTTTTGATGAGCCGCAATCCGGCCGATTCAATTCCACACGATGTGCCACCGGGTACTTGCGCGCAACACAATTGACTACAATCGTTTTTAATTCAAGACAATTCCAATCACAGTTCAAGACGAAGGATTATTGCACAAACATTTTGGAAAGACTCAACTATCGAGTTTTCAGGGATGTCTTCTTATCTCCCTTGCTTTTTATTTTCTTTATATTTATGGCAATCAGGAGTTTGCCACATTTTTAAGGGGGGTGGGGGTGGGGGTGGGGGGGTGGGTGGACTTGCCTGTCAAGTTAGCTAAGTATGATTTGAGGTTTTTATCTTTTGATCGTGCATAAGTGCATAATAATTTTCAAATTTATTTATTTTTATATATTGTAAAATGGTACTTGTACGCAATTGATTTTGCAAAACCTTAAAAGAAGCGTCAATTCAAAAACTTTTTCATGCAAAAAGCCTGTAAGTAGTCTGAGTGTTTATCATCATTGCATGTACTTGAATAAGTTTTGATTTGAGATCTCTTTGAAACCGCTGTGTGTAGTTAATTTTGAAAATGAGGATAAGGCACAAATATAAACCCTATTCCGGCCATATTCATATATTTTAGCCACTATAGATTCCGAATGAGCCCCTCATAGCCAGATAATCCATGCCTATAGCCATGAGTGTTTTTGAGTCGACCCCTACAACCCATTAAAAGCGTGGGGTAGGAGTTTGTAATTTTTATTGGTTATTAGTGTTTTGGAGTTTTTACAAGGGATTTATGAATTTTTGTAATAAAGGATCACCATCCTTCAATAAAAGAAAAAAAAGGAATGACCCCATAAAAAAGAATTAAAGGGGATTATATTTTAAAGAGAAAAAGAAAAAGAAAACAAGAAGTATGGTGAATTATGATAGTCATTGCCTACGCGCTAATGAAGGCTTATGTTTTATTGTTTATTTTGTTATGAAGCCTAATGTTTAAAAGGCAAAGAGTTGAGTTGTAATAAGTGGTTTTGAGCTTTAAGTTGGTTTAACGGTTTACGAGTTGAGGAATAGCCTTGTTAAAGGCTACGATATGAGTGTTAAGTGAAGTTTTCCTTTTGTACGAGGTGAAGCATCTTGCTTCGTGATTAGATTAGTTGGGAGGTTATTTAGCCACACGACTTATATATTCCATACCCGTCAAAAGAGCCTTACATTACAACCCGCGAAGACCTTTTCCGATTCTTAGTTTTGACAGCACACTTAATTTGCGATTGAAAAGAGATTGATTTTCCGTTCTTATTTATTGTGCATGTATTTGTATGATTTGAGTGTATACACGTCCTATGCAGCAATGCTTGGGTGCTTTTGAGTGAACACCCCTTATATATTGCCATTTTGAGAGGATGCATGATTTTGTTTTTGGAGCGACAATGTAATAAGGATGGAGTGTTTGACGTTGCGTTACTTGTATCTATTTTTTTCAAAATTATGTACGTAGCATAGCACGACTCATTGCTTGAGCTGATTTTCTTTCTTGTTATACTTTGAATCTATCGTTTGTTCGAGGACGAACAAACAAATAAAGCGTGGGGTAGTTGATTAACGTGTATTTGTCTTGATTTAAGTTAGTATTTTATTTAGTTTTTATTATTTTTTTAAGTATAAGTTGGATTAAATGAGCTTACTTTCGTATTTTCTTATCTCCAACTTATTTTATTATATTTTTATTATAATTATTTAATTTTATGTTTAATTTAAGTGGTTTGAAGTATTTAGGTGTGGACGAGTCAAGGTTGGGCCAACGATTGGAGTTTCGGCGAAAACGGGGCACGATTTGAAGAATTTAGAACTGTCAGACTTTCTATAACGGATTTTTACCTGTAACCGTTCGAGAAAGACCTGCCGAGACCCCCTGCCGAGTGCTGCCGACAGCTGCCGAGCACTGCCGGGCGCTGGCCGAGCTGGCGCGAGTCGACGCCGAGCCATGACCTGCGTCAGTCGACGCAGCGTCGACGCACTGTCGACGCAACTTGCTGAAGCGTCGATGTCGACGCACTGAGTCGACGCAACGTCGACGCAACTTGCTGAAGCGTCGATGTCGACGCACCCAGTCGACGCACCCGCCCAGCCGACGCGCACGCCCTGGCAGCACCGACGCCGAGCACTGGCACACGTCAGTCGACGCACCGTCGACGCGACGGCCCAGTTTCGCGATTTTTAGGGTTTCTTGCGCGCCAAGACTTACAATAACTATATAAACCCTTCATACTTCGGTTTAAAGACACAACCACGACCCAAGACTCTTATCTAGGGTTGAGAAACCTATTTTCAACACCCTACAACATATTTTGAAGATCTAAGTCGAAGATTCAAGGCCCGAAGCACCAAGACGAAGACGTTCGTTCAAGCTCCGATTTCTCGACCAAGATCAACCATCTACAACCCGGATTTTCAGAGCAATTTCAGCACCTTTAGCTACTTTATAAGTTCCCTAAACTCTAGTTATTCCTAGTTTAATTCTAGATAATTTATGTGTAATTATTTCGTTTGAGTTTTTAGTTTCGTTTATTTATTTCGAATCGTTTGAACCGTTGAATCGCTGAAGCTTTGAACCTTAGATTTCGTTTTTAATAATTAATTAGTTGCTGCGTTTTACCTTCGTTCATGCTTGGTGATGATATTGTTCATGCTTAGTTCATTTATTGCTTATGCTTGGTTAATTAGTTTATGATATGCAATTGCTTGGGAATTTTAGAATTAATTTTGTTCTTGAGAATTCATATGCTTGATAGTCTTAATCGTAGTTCAATCCATGCTAGTTAATTATAGTTGGTTAAATTAGTTTAATTTAATTAGTTCAAGATAGTTAGTTATTGCTTTTTAATCTCGTAGTTATAATTTTCAAAAACCAAATTTATACAAGTTCTCGTGTTAAAATATTGTGATTAAACAAACATTAAGAATCCCGAACGTCAGTCCTTGAGAGACGACTCGAGTTAAGCTTGCCAAACCTACACACGATCCTGTTATTTTGCGGGCGAGCTATTAAATTTCTGACAACTATTTATAAAGTAGGCACACGCAAAAGCTCGAATCAGTATTCCAAGGGTCATGGTCTCGGACAATGGTACCCAATTCATGGGAGCCAAAATTAGGGCTTGGTGCGCCAAAATGAAAATTCAGCAACACTTCACATCTGTTTACCACCCTCAAGTGAATGGGCAAGTTGAAGTGACCAACCGCATCCTTGTCCAGGGAATCAAATCACGCTTAGAAAGATCAGGGGGTAAATGGGTGGAGGAGCTAAGTTCGATACTCTGGGCCTACCGTACTAATCCCAAAGAAAGCACGGGTGAAACCCCCTTCAGCTTGGTTTACCACATGGACGCCGTTATCCCCGTAGAGATCAGCCTTGAAACCCACCGCGTACATAACTTCAATGAAAATCAAAACGAAGTACTCGTGCAGGACGCGCTAGACTTAATTGAAGAAAAAAGAGATCGCGCAGCGGTCAGAATAGAGCATGTGAGAGGACGAATTGGGGCGGCTTATAACAAGACAGTCCGGAGGAGATATTTCCGGGTGGGAGACCTGGTATTGCGAAGGGCTGATATGGGAAAAACCAAGGGGAAGCTGGAGGCCACTTGGCAAGTGCCATTTCGAGTCACAGAGGTCTTGGCTGGCGGTACTTACAAGTTGGAAGAAATGGTTGGGGCCGAGATACCTCGGGCATAGAAAATTTCAAATTTAAGTAAATTTTATGTGTAATGTAGAGCTTATTTATATAATGATGCAGGTTCATTCTTATTTGCCAATTAATCGATCTCTCTAAAGCTAGGATTGGTTAAGGGCGGATACCCCATTTTCCCGACCTAATTGTCAGTTTAAGTCAGGATTAGCTAAAGGCGGATGCCCCATTTTCCTGACCTGATTGTCAGATCAAGCCAGGACTGGCTAAGGGTGGATGCCCTATTTTCCTGATCTGATTGCCAGTTCAAGCCAGGATTGGCTAAGGGTGGATGCCCCATTTTCCTTACCCATTGTCAGTTTAAGCCAGGATTGGCTAAGGGCGGATGCCCCATTTTCCTGACCTGATTGTCAGATTAAGCCAGGATTGACTAAGGGCGGATGCCCCATTTTCCTGACCTGATTGTCAGTTTAAGCCAGGATTGGCTAAGGGCGGATTCCTAGAAAAACTCCCGACCTGATTGTCAAATTAAGCCTGATGGGGCAATAGGTCGGTCAGACCTGATTTGGGGTAGATCTGATCTGAAGATCTGGAGTAACGGGAATAAAAAGAACACAACAGACCAGCTTGGCCTGAGCGAAGGTCTGGCTAGGCCTCTTGGGAAAACAGGACACCAGGAAAAGGTGAGGGCAGCTCTGGATCTCTCCTGAGCTGATGAAAGCGCTTCACCAGAAAGGCTTGACTGGAGTCAAGCCCGGTATGGACACTGAGGTAACACAGAGGAAAGAGAAAAGGAAGACCTGGAACAGGGAAGACCTGTTTTCCGAGTAGAGAGACAAGTGGGACCACTTGTCAGAATTGGTTGCGTAACGGCCCATGATTCGCGGCATGTGCTCCTGAAATCCCGGCTGGGGTCCCCACTAGGAGAAACTATAAGTATCTCAGCCCCAAGGCTGAGAAAGGTATGTTGTTCTCTTGAGCATTCCTTATTATTTCTGGAAAACACCTCAAACGCTTACTGACTTAAGCATCAGAGAGGTTTCCACCGGAAAACCCACCGGTGGTCCTTTATAACTTGTGTTTGTGGTGCAGATCGGAGGATTTTTCAGTGTATTCTGGGTACGGGTCATCTTTTTGGCCGAAACAAAGCCAGGATTCACTACAAGAAATCTGATGTTTAGTGACAATTTTTTTCCACGCATAAAAATTCGTCATAATATGTTAATTAATAGTGACTTTTTTTAATTTCGTCATAGAATAACACCCTTTTATGACAACATTTATTGTTGTCACGGTTGTTCACCGATTTTGTCATGAATACTTATATTTGATGACGTTTAAATTTAGTTTCGTCACAATATTGGGAGGACAAAAAAAAAATGGTTCGGAAAACCCTTTTATGACAAACATATAATAAAGATGTGACGAGGTTTGGGTGTCACGATAATTTTCTAGATGTGATAGAATCATTTTTGTCAACTAATGTTTTCTTGAAAAATGGTGACGATATTTGTTGTCACAACAAGTTTCTTTTCATGACAACGCTACAATTTGTTCATCAGTTCTAGAAAAATGGCGACAACATTATTTTTGACACGAAAGAATTCTTGGGTGATGTCAAATATGAATTTGTCATAATAATTTTATTTTTGTTACAAATTCACACCAGATTTAGGAGACTCTTCCGATAACAAATTGATAATAATTAGAGATGATTTTTGGTATCACTGCATATTTATGTTATTAAAAGTATCATATTTCTCTAAATGTAATCTTAATTAATTTTAATTACTATATATTGTATAATATTTGAAGTAATCAATAATATAAAAATAATAAAAATCAACGTTAAAGAAATATATTAATTAAAATAATAAATAACTAAATTATGTGTTTTACAACATTAATAATAATAATAATAATAATAAATATATAATAAATTAATAAATAACTACATTATGTGTTTTACAAAATTAATAATAATAATAATAATAATAATAATAATAATAATAATAATAATAATAATAATAATAATAATAATAATAATAATAATAATAATAATAATATATTTGATTGAAACATTTAATTGTGCTGGAACCTAATCTATGTTCTATGAAAGATGGTGACGACATCCATTGTCATAATAAGTTTCTTTTAATGACAAAACCATATTTTGTCACCGATTTAAGAGAAATAGTGATAACATTATTTTGACACTAAACTCTTATTTAGTGATAACAAATATAATTTTTTCATTCACATCAAGACTTAGGATGAGACTTTTTCAATAACAACTTGATAATAATTGGTGATGACATTTGGTATCACAATATTTTTTTTAATATAAGTATTATTCAACTTATCATTCATCATTGAATATTTATTTTCTATGTCTACTTTATAGTTTTTAACTACTATATTATTATTAGATAATATTTCTTAAGTTTCTTATTTTTAAACTGATTAAATAAATTTATAAATTTAATTAATAGATTATTATTTTTTCTTCTAATATCAAGTCTTGAAATTTATTTATTATTGTGTTATAACATTTTATATTTGTCAACAGAAGTTCTCAATTAATCTCTTTACACAAAATCTCTTTTTGTGAACACCTTTTTTTTGTGTGTGAAATATTTATTTAGAAGTTAATCACAATTTATTATATTCTTATCTAATTTAAATATATTTTGATATTTACTTTATAATACTTCAATTATATTTTTTATTTTTGAAATATATCAGTAATTATTCATGATTAAATATTTATTTACCTTGCTTTATAATTTTGAACGGTTTATATTATTATTCTAGAATATTTACAGTGTTTAGTGTGTGTCTATATTAAACTTATTTTTGAATGTATATTATTTTGTTTATAGATTATAACATCAGGATCATGTGGTGGAGTGGGTGGGGTTACGCACAATTAAAACATTGCAGGTTCAAACCTCATGTCTCTCAAAGATTATTTTTTTGCCCCTTAGAAAATGTATAAATATTGGGTAATGTCAATAAAAAAAGTAAATCGCAAAACAAAACCACTGAGATTTGAACCCACGGTGTATTGCACCACTTGCTAATAAGGTGTGATTCTAACCATTTAACCAACTACTATTTGATGTTAATTTTTATAAATAATATATAATTATACGCTTGTCTTATGACAATTACTCTTATCCTTATATAAATCAAAACTACCACATATTCTTTTCATAAATAAATAAAAAAAATTCTAAATAATTATTTAATAAATTATAATACACAAAAAATAAATAAAAAATAAATAAAAAGCAAAATATAAAATTTATAATATAATACTAAATAATATTCAAAACATAAAATCATAAAGAATATATAACACGATATTTTTAAATTTATATAATTATTTAATAAAAATGAAAACAAAAAAATAACAATATAAGTCATTTAAATTTTATAATTTAGGTTAAATAAATATTTAATCATGAATATTTAATATATTTATAAATAAAAAACATGACTTAGATTTATTAAATATTATAAACTAAATCAAAAATATTTTTAAATTAGATAAAAAAATAAATTATGATTAAATTCGAAATAATTATAAGTTATATATTTTACTTATGTAATTTCATAATTTTCTTTGAGTATTATATTTATTTTTTTAGAAGTTATTTTAATTATGATAAATTTGAAAAAGATGTTTAATAAATTATGAAAAAACTATTTAAAAAATCTGAAAAAACAAAGAATATTGTAAATGATATAAAATAAATTAGAAAAATTAAATTATGTAGCCATTTTAACAAAGAGATTTTTGTCTAAATAACTATTCAATAAATTACAAAATGAAGAAAATAAAAAATATCAAAATATAAAATATTATTATATAATACATAATACTAAATAAATCTCGAAGCTTGAAACTAGAAAATATATAATGTTCTATAACTTAAATACATATAACTATTTTATAAACTTGAAAAATAAAAGACTTAAAAATATTATAGACTATTAATATAAGTTTTAAAAATCATAAAGTAATTTAAATTAATATGTAATCCTAACTTAATATATTTAGAAAAATAAAAACATAACATAAATTAATAAAGTATAATAAAATAAATCTCAAAATACTTTTAAATCGGAAAAAAATATAAACGAATTTGTTAATTTTTAAATAATTATTTAAAAAACCAGAAAAGGAAAAAAAATGAATGTTCTAAAATAAAGAAAACTACTGAATAAACAAAATGAATAAAAAATGTATTAAAAAATAAAATGATGTGTCAGAAAAAAATGTATTTAAAAAAAATAAAGTTAGTTAAATGAATATATAAAATAAATATTTTACATGAGTAATTACTTAATATATTTAATAACAAAAACATAATAGAAAATATTTAGGATTTTTTTTCTTGGTAATAGACTGAAAATAAAATATTTGAAAATAAAAAGGAAGCAAACTAATATATAAATAAGGGGATTTGAACTTCAAACATATAGGTTAGAGGAAGACATTATAACCACTACACTAGGAGGCCCTCTTTATTTAATTATTGCAATACATAATTCTTATACAAAAATCTCCAGGTTGTCCGAACCAAGAAATCTTGTAGATTTGGGATGCTCCAGAATCCGACATGACAGAAGCGGATCGAGGAGACTTCGACATGTTTCAATAAAAGTTAATTAACCTACATATAGGCGAGAGCTCAATACAATTAGTATGATTGGTTATAGGTTTAATTTTGTATTTTTATTTTATTTTGATTTATTTTTTTAGATTTAGTTAATACTTATTTCTAATTTAATTATAACTTTTTAAAGTTTATTTAAATTATATTATGAATTTTTAATTTTATTTTATTATATTCTGATTTGTTTTTAGTTTTTTTTCTTCTCGAATTCGTTATAAGATTAACTTTATTCATATGATTTTATAAAATTAATATTTAAAAATATTATAATTTATATTTAGAGTTTATCAATAAAGTTTATATTTATTTAAAATCACTGTATGTTTTGTAGAAAAAAAATGACTTTCTTTTGTTATTAAAAATATTAATATGATTTTTAATTCGATGTAATATCTTTTGTCAAATGACAAAATATTCGATGTAATATTTTTTTTTTAATTTTTGACAGAATACCTAACCACATGCAAGTGCAATGAGTATCTAACCATAAAATTACCCAACAAAAGAAATTCATAACATATTTAATCAAATAAGAATATCATTAGTTATAATTACATCTAAATTAATTATTTCAGAAATATAAAAAAATACATGAAATAAGCATTTTAATTATATATATTAAGCTTAAAAATTAATAATAAAACTAAGAGTAAAAAATTATTAATGTTTGAATTAATCAATTCAAAGAAATAAACTTGTAGTAATTAGTCATAAATTACTAAATATAAATGTCCATAAATTATTATTTTGTCATAAAGTTAAAAATATTTTATTATAAAGATTAGATGATTTATAATTTATTTTTGTTATGCCCTCAATAGTTTTGATTTTATTTTTAATAATAATAATAATAATAATAGATAGATAGATAGATAGATAGATAGATATTAGACCGGGTTGAAAATATGACATCTTTTGAATCTATAAATTAAAATATAAATTTACTTAATATTAATTAATAATTAGCAATTTTAATTTTTAATTTTAGATTTAACATTTTTAATTATCACATAATTTTTATATTTATTTATTTATTTTTTCAAAAACCATTTTCTTACTAATAATGACCTTGGCAACATATATTAATAAAGAATACTCTATACTTACTCCATTATACGACTAATAAGCATGTTTAAAATTCTCGTTTAATTCCAATCAGTGTTCGTCTATTATATGCTTTTTGATCATTTGTATCAACAACCCATATAGCTAGCATTTTGTTTTTTAGAAGACTGATTATTGGTTAGTAATCTTTATAAAATATACTTAACACCTTACTAAAACCCATCACAATATAATTTTTTGTTAAGAAAAAAAAAAGGGAAAAAAAGAAAGACTTATTATATAAACAAAATTAAACCTTTTTTTTATTTATTAAGCACAAACATTCGTAAACAAGACAAAATTTTCATAAACGACAGTGTTTTAACTATGCGGAATCAACAAAACTTTTGTTCTCTCTCATTTACCACGCAATTCATCATTTTCTCTTTAACAATGCATATCAGTTGGAATTAATTTGGACCAAGTTATTTATAAATTTACAAATAATAATAATAATAATAATAATAATAATAATAATAATAATAATAATAATAATAATAATAATAATAATAATAATAATAATAGTGATGATGATAAAAAAACCCTTTGAAGATTATTGCTATTATCCACAGTTGAACTAAAATTCTGAAAGCGATTTAATTAAAAAAATTATCTTTTCTTTTTTTACTTATAATATATTTGACACTACATATATAATGTAAAAAAGTTTGTATAATATGCTAGTAATCCATAAACAATAGTTAAAAAAGAAATCACATCCAAAATTTAGTAGAAAATAATAATAATTCTATGGTTTTAATATATTGTACATGCACAACACTTAATAAGTAAATTAAGAATCTAGATAAATATTAGGCTCCTTGACCTTAATTGTAATAGAATTTAAAAAAAAAATCTTGTGTTTTATAAAAAAAATGTAAAAAAAAAAGAATTTGATAAATAGATAATTATTTTCTTACTAATCATATATATATATATATATATATATATATATATATATATATATATATATATAATCTAAGAAATAACTTAGTATATATAATCACACACGCACAAAACACACACACACACACACACACACATACACACACACACACACACACACACACATATATATATATATATATATATATATATATATATATATATATATTTTTTTTAAAATTAATCCTTAATATATTTTCTGAATACTTGAAATATATAAATGTATATAATTACTAATACCCACACACACACACACACACACACACACACACACACACACACACACACACACACATATATATATATTATATATATATATATATATATATATATATATATATATATATATATGTGTGTGGGTAGAATATTTCTTATCGTTTTATAAACTCCTAATTTTTATTTTATATTTATATTTATACAAATATACTAAGTATTGTAATAATTATAATGTTAATTTATAAATTTCAGCCAATACGGTCAAACCTAGAACCAAAGGATGTGGTTAAGGAAATTATAACTTTAAAATCATTCATATAGAGACAATTATTTAAACAAAGGAGAAAAAACGCTGTGTGTTTTCCCAAAGTAAAGATTCAAATTCGTCACCCCAAGAAATTCGGACATTAAGTAAGAAATATTTTCGGTGATAGGAAATATTTTTTGACATTAAGTAAGAAATGTTTGGACATATAGTAAAAAATTCGGACATATAGTAAGAAATTGTTTGGGTTGAAAAAAAACTACACTGACTCGATGGACATATAGTAAGAAATTTTTATGGGCGAAAAAAAAAACTCGTCGAAAAAAATTTCGACAAACGGAAAATATTTTACGATGATCGGAAAAAAGATTCGGTGGTCGGAAAAAAATTCCGGCGGTAGAAAATTTTTCTTGCTGGCGACAATAGATGACTGCCCCAATTATTATTATTATTATTATTATTTATTTTATTAGTTTCTTCATAGTAAGGGTATTATGATATTAGATGTAGGGCTAATTGACAAATGAACCTCCACTTAGAAGACTATTTGACAATTTCCCCTATATTTATTTAATAAATAAATTGGACTGACTTGCTAGTTGAATAATTCTTATAGGGCAAGATTGTGGTTTCACAAATTTGAGGGACTAAATTGGATACGTTTTAAATTGTTGGGGTTCAATCTGAGATATTTAGGAGGTTTGGAAAATATAAAAACGCTTAATAAACCCCAATCCCCAATTGTTTCTCCAATTCAGAAATTAAAATCCTGCACTCCTTCGACTCCTCGACGGATTAGAAATCGGTGAGCAGGGTGCTCGGCTTTCTGGCGGAAGTTTGCGGTGGTGGTAATCCTCTCCACAGAGACAGACAACATCAATGACATTTTGCTGTTAAGAAAGGCGATGGCAATGGCGGCAGCGCTGGGTTTCGATGCTAGCAGAGGTTCTAAACGGAGGAGCCAACTGGCTCGTGGCGGTGGTGCTGGGTTCGATCTGGAGGATTCGGGTTCTGGGTGGTTGGGAATTGACTGGGATTTCAATATTGATTGTTTAGCAAATATCCAAATTGGCCACCCCAATTTCCTCTCAATTCACCACCACCGTCAATAGCGTCAAAACCCTTATTCGCCGCCGTAATACCCACAAACATCTCCCAAAATCTCCAATCCCCGAAGTAGAGTTCAATCGAAGCGGCAGGAGAAGCGAATCAAAGAGATCCTCTCCTACCCAATCCTCCTCTCCGACCAAATTGCCATCGCCGTCAAGACTGATTCCTTAAAGTTCGAGTTCTCCAGGGTTGACAAGCAGGTCGACCACCTCTGAGAGAGCAAGGGACATTTGAACTCTGTCAAAAATGGTACTCTGAATCCTGTATGTAACGCCAGGAAGAAAAGAAACTGAGGCTCACTAAATCTCAGTCTGCGCTCTTGGACGAAAGCTTCAAGCTGCATAGTACTCTGAATCCTGTATGTAATTTATTTCTTTCTCAAGCATTTTCACAAACAACACAAACACACGCTTCTTTTTTAATTGATCAATTCTGTTGTGTCAATATATTGACCCAAAAGAGTATATAAAATCGTCAAATTGGTTTCACTGTGCTGTCTCCTTTCTGTCCCATGGCGAATCGAACAGATCCATTGGCAAAGATTACTACACGAACCCGCAAAACTTGTTGGAGGAAATTTTGAGGACCAAGATACATTAGAATACGTACTGGAAAGAGCAATGTTTCGGGCTCACGGCCGAGACGCTGGTCGATAAAGCCATGGAGCTTGACCAACTCGGCGGCACCCATGGCGGCAGCCGCAAGCCCATCCCTTTCATGTGCCTTGTAATGAAGATGCTCCAGATTCATCCGGACAAGGAAATTGTTGTCGAGGTCATAAAAAATCCTGAGTACAAGTAATTATTCGAATCCTTTGTATATTATGTATTGGTTTGCAGTTTTCACAAATATGAATTTTCTCATTCCATTTATATGGGTTCAGTTTTATGGGTTTGTAGTATATTAAGTGGGGATTTTAAACCGATTAAAAGATCTATTCAGGTTTGACTGGTGTATCTCCTATTCTGGTCGCGAGGCACAATTCCTCGAGGCTAGACTTCACGTAGTTATTACTTGAATGATGGTAATACCCTTTGTAATATGGGCACACGGTAATTGGTGTAAACAATCTATTGCCATCATCTCCAGTTAGTAAATACTCATTTATGCAACGTGTTCTGGACAAACTTAATAGAGCTCATGTAATTGAAATTAATGAAAATTCTATACAAAATGTTAAATCTTGAAAATTTGATGGAAACTCATTGAACATCCGGAAGAAGTTTTTTTTTTCTTCATAAATAAATTTTTTTTATAGGCCCAGTCTCTGTTTCCCTTTTTCTTTCTTCAATATTATCTTTCATTACCTGGTACATTTTAAATGCCGTCTATATTTTATTTCCTGATGCAAATGCTATATATGCTGATATATTGATTTTATTTTTTTGAATTTCAGAAACAAAGGCAAGAGTTGGCTCGGGAATTGAAGCATAGGCCTCGGCAGGTTGAAGTCTGGTTTCAGAGCAGAAGAGACAGGTTTATTTCATTCTTACTAAGTTTTGTTCATTTCATTAAAACTTGTTAGGTGACATTTTTGTTCCCGTTGTCTTGCTGCAGATACTATATTTTGTGTACAAGAACATTGAGTTCGGGCTCACACTGTTCTACAACATATTCACTAGGTTCTCAGGGCAAGACTTGTATGATGACTAGTATATGGTCATGTTCAATATTGTCTTGATATCCTTTCTAATGATATCTCTTGGTGTCCTTGAGCAAAATGTTTCATCAGATGTCTATTTAAAGGTAAAAACACAACTCAAACATCAATTCATATTATTTCAACCATTTTCCACTTCATCCAACATTTTAGGTGTTTGCTTTATGTTCCCTTATTTTGATTTTTGGTTGAGATGTGAAATGTGCAGTTTTCGAGAATTTCTAAGTGTGTAAAACGTAGAGCATATTTTATAATATAAATTTAATTTTCAGTTGTAGATAATTAATCTAGGTTTTCTGCTCCCTTTTTTAAATATATAAGGGAACATTACTTTTTATGGTACAATATGAGGTTGGTGGGACCATTAAGTTCCTTATTTCATGGTTGTCGTTAGTTGTGGCCGATATTTGAACAGCTATAATGTTCTTGATGCTTTAAATGCTAAAGATGCATATATGGTGGATGTTTATACTTTAAATGCTAAAGTTGCGTAGTTGTTGTGAGTTGCGGGTGATATTTTCATTGTTTTTATCGACTCATGAAATACATATATGTTAGCTTGATTACATAAGATTTATGTCCTAGTTTTATTATTATTATTTTTATTTGTTTTCTTTTATGTGCATTTTGGTTGGGCGCATTATTTCATTATGCTTTTGAAGAGCTCTCAGATTCTGTTAATGATTTTTGGCCTAGAAAAAATTTTGATTAAAGAATTTTTTTTGTCTTTTAATTATCTTTTTTACGTAAGCAGAAAGGAAAAATCCAAGAAATCAACTAATCTATTACTAGTATTCAAAATAAGAAAGTTAAGCCTTGCATTGCTTTTTTGAAGAAATTAATTATAATCTTTTGAATTATTACAGAATAAAACTGAAGCAAACAGAAGTGGACAGTGAATTCTTGAAGAAATGTTGTGAGACGCTGACGGATGAGAACCGGCCGCTGTAGAAAGAGGTGGAGGAGCTGAAAGCGCTGAAATTGGCTCAGCCGCTGTACATGCAAGTTTCACCAGTACCAGGTGGTCGGAAGAGGGCTTGTCGACAGAGACGTAGGAGCAGCTGAAGATCTATCAGATGAAACTATGGGCGACCAATGAGGTCCGAGCCAAGTCCAAATTCTAGTACTTTCTGAAGAAACTTAAGAAGGTGAAGAAGAGAAATGGTCAAATTCTTTCTATCAATGAGATATTTGAGAAGATCCCGACCACGATCAAGAATTATGGAATCTGGTTGAGATACCAAAGCAGGGTTGTATTTAATGATTATATAGTAATGATAAAATGCTCATTTGCTTTCATTTTCATCGTTATGATATTTTTCCTTACAAGAATAATGACAAATTAATGCACATATTCAGGACAATTTATGTCGTCATGAAAGTAAATAATTAAATCAAGTTCATTCAATTATTACAACTTTAAGCATCACATAAGTATTTCAAATTTGTCACTTTAATAAATTATAACAACTTGTTTCATCACATAATACTTTCAACTTGTCACTTAAACTACATAATTTATGATGATTGGTTTGTCACCATATAAACTCATTTAATGACAATAGATTTTATCACCATATGTACCCATTAAATCATCATTGAACATATATATTTTATGATGATAATAAAACTCGTCACATATTTCTAATTTTTTCGTGACAAATAATTTCATCACCTTTAATAGTAAATGGTGACACAATGGTTTGTCATTGTAAGTTTAGATGTTTAGTGACAGTCAATATTGCGTCACTGTAAAATAGATCTATAGTGACAAAATACATTATAATTGGAAATTGTTTAATACATGACGAAATAAATTATAATTGGAAATTGTTTAATACATATTATGACAATATGAGCGTCGTGATAACTTAATAAAAATTGTCACTGTAGTTATGTTTGTCATGGAAAGTCAAATGTTTTGATGACAAATTAAGTGTTCGTCATTGAAAATGTTAACATATGGTGACAAAATCGATCTTTTGATGATAATTTTTCAATCACTTACGTGACGGATTCTGCGTCACCAAATAGTATCATCTATGATGAAAATTTACATCAGCGTCATCAAAACCGAACATTTAGTGACGCGCTTGAAAAAATTGTCACTTTCACCAATGGTGACAGCAATACCATGACTACTGCTGTGACGCTCAATTTTCGTCACCGTTTCTCTTCAGTGACGGAAAAATAGACTTTTAGTGACGAAACGTATCGTCATCGAACATCAAATTTCTTGTAGTGATTGGCTTAGGAGAATACCCCTATCTTCCTGACTTGATTGTCATTTTGAGCCAGGAGGGGCCAAGGACTGACGTCCCAATTTTCCTGACCTGATGGTAAGTTTAAAAGCCAGAATTGATTAAGGGTGAAAATCCTATTTTCTTGATTTGATTGAACAGATAAAAACAAGAATAAATCAAAGAAATGGCCAAAATTTCGACGAAAATATTCTCGCATTCATCACAAAATTCCTGGCAATACAGTAATGGGAAAAGGCATACGCCTTCTACGAAGGGAAAACTGGAGAGTTTGATTACAGGTGCAGAAAATGAACATAAAATGCAGAAAAGCAAAGAAAACATTCATCCATGAGACGCAGAAGCTCTCCGATTAGAGGCTAGAATTCGCCGGACCTGCCACAGCTCACGCTCGGTCTCGTGGTAGCGCTGGCGATACTTGTCAGCCCGCTCGGAGATGGCGTGTGCCTCGCTGGCGGTACTGGTCAAACGGTTTACTGATTCCATCAAATCAGCATTTTCCTCTTGCAGTTGACGGTTCAGCTGATGGAGCTCCGCCCACTCTCGCTTGTAGTGGCGCTTCTTCTGCCTTTTCCTCTCCAGGAGCCAGCACATATAGTTGATTTTCTCCCGAAGAGCCGACAATTTGTCTGAAAGTTTGAAATTTTTGACAAACAGAGAGAGATTTTTTCGTTTCATAGTATCAAGTTCTTCAAGTAAGGAAGCAGAAGCCATTACGGAAATTGAAAGTTCACAAAACAGAAATGCGCATATATAAAGAAAAGAAGGCACGTGCCATGGAATAAAAGTACTAGGGTTTTCGGAAAACCAGAAAACTCTAAGATATCAAGAGTCATTACAAGACAAAAAGTTATTATAAACCAAATATTGTTCAGAATATGAATACATAAAAGCAGATCAGCCACACAGGCAAACAAACAGGCCCGACTAAAGAAAATAAAGAGAGCGACCCTAGACCTAGAGCCCGGCATCCAGCTCTTCGACGAGCTGCTCCACAACCTCCTCTGCCAAAGCGCCCGGATAAGCCCCATCTGGAAGCTCACCCAGACCTGCGAAGGTGGGGGAGGGAGTAGAAACAGGAAGGGCTAGAGTGAGAGCCTGGTCTGGTTGAGACTGCTCTGGTTCAGAAGGATAGAGGGTGGAGAAGACATGCTCGACGAACTCAGCTGCCCAAAGTGTATGCAGGCGATCTCGCTCCGGAGCGTAAGTGAAAGAAGTTGGCTCAGGATGAGTCTTCAGGGGCAGGTCCCGATCAAAGGGAAGCCCAGGATGGTCTGCGGCCCACTTGGCTTGCGCGTCCAGGGCAAAATAATAGTAACCCATAGCCTCTGGACCGAGCAACGAGTAAATCTCCTTGGACCCCAGGAAGGCTTTTTTGACCTCCTCCTGGTGTGTTGGACTAATTTCAAACCCTTTTCCAAGTTTAGAAATTCAGTCTCCCACCCTTCTCGGGCTTTCGCCAGGACTTCATCAGCTAGGCTCCTAGCCTCCGCTAGTGCTTCGTCTCGCGCCTCGCTGTGAGCCATCTCCACCACCTTTGCCTCGGCCTTCTTCACCTCGGCCAGCTCCTCCCTGAGCTTTTTCAGCTCAGCCCATCGCTCCTTAGACAGAGCACGAAAACGCTGCTCCTTGTCACGCAGCTCTTTGTTTTCCTTGATCACATCGGACTACATCAAGGAAGTCTCAGCACGCGTGGCCAAGATAGCCTTCTTGGCAGCCGCCTAACCATTAGCAAAGGAGGTTAAAACATGAATGAAATGGGAAAAAGATGAAAAATGAAAAATGAAAAGGGAGTTTACCCGGGCCTCATCTTGGCACCACGAATCCAGGAGTTCGTGGTCAGACATTTTCTCCAAGGCGTGGTGATCTGAAGAAAGACATTGCCCCCGTATGAATTGGAGCGCCACCTCTCTTGGACACTTTAATACAGAAGTATGGATGAAGAGATTGGCGTTAGGGTTAGAGGGCGCTGCCTGGGTGGTCCTGCGCCTTTTGACCAATGGAGTCTGGTCTTCCTCCGAGTCATAGGCGGAGGCCACTGTTGTCGTAGGGCGAGCAGGATCTCGGGCAGAAGTCCGAGGAGGGCTAGAGCTCGGCATCAGGGAAGAGGAGGAGAGAGCAACCTCTTGGGACTCCTGCTCTGGAGCAGATCCCCCTCCTTGCTTACGAGAAGCTATCATCTGGCGCATCATGGTTTCTGAAAAAGAGAAAGGAGGATTAAAAACTTGCTAAAAATAAGTATGAAGAAATAGATCAGGATAAAAAGACTTTTTTTTACCAATCTCGCGAGTCAGGGGGCATGTCTCCACTCGCTCGTTAAAAAAGTTTAAGACAAAAGGAAGGAGGAGTTGATATACGTGGAGAGGGTTCTCGTTAAGGGTAGAGATGGTTTTTTGCAGATGAGGAGACCTATCCGCCACGGAAAGTTGAGGGTAAGAAGGTAGATTCTCGATGGGTTTGGGGTAAAAACCCCAATCTCCATCGCAGTAAAAGAATTTCTTCCTCCAGGCTTTGTTGGAGGAAGGGAGTCCATGCAAGAAATGAACTCCAGGTCTGGCGCTGAGATAGAAGCACCCAGGATTGGAGATCTTAGCTTGGTAGAGCTGGTAAATGGTATGGGAAGTAGGGTCCAGACCAGCGTAGCGCATGGCCAAGCTATACTCTACAATAATCCTAAAAGAGTTGGGGGTAAATTCTAAAAATAGGGATTTTGTACATTTCGGAGATCTCCAACATCAAAGGGTTTAACGGAAGATGAAAACCCGCCTGGAATTGGCCGGCTTAAAATGTCAGACGGCCCGTCGACGCTTTACACGCCAGATGCCTAATGGAGGGCTATAAGGGTCAAATTATTTAGGGAATTTGTATTTATGGCGAATTTCCTCAATGGATTTATCGCTAAGAATGGAGGAAATCCTAGGATGATCTGGGAAAGGTGGAGGATATTCAAGTGAGGATGATGACGAGGTGGCAGCCGCAGCAGCTGCCGAACGGGAAGACGGCGAGCCTGAAAAGGCTAACGCCGCCGGAGGAGAGGAATCGACGTGAAGAGCACCGGAAGGAGAAGACGATGCTAACATTATCGGAAAAGTAATATAAAAGATTGAGAAAGTACCTGGTATTTTAGGGTGGTCGGAAAAAACTGAAGGCTAGAAATCGCTGGTTTGCTAGAGAGAAACGGAGCTTGAGAGTATTTTGCGAAAGTGAAAATATAAAAAGTGAAGAAGTGAGAGAGTATAGCGGGAATAAAAGATAAGGGGATAAATTCAAAAAAATGGAAATCGAGGAAAAAGCGGGATTTGATGGGATCCCCGCATTTAATGCTTGGCAGATGAACAGTACCCTAGGTGATGAGCTAGAACGCCAACCGTTATGGGGCAGGCCACACGCCGCTGACCTATCAGTGGTACAGTACTTGGAAAGACGTGTAAGCATTGTAACGGTCCCAGGATATGGACCGACGCTAATAATGCCAATGACTAAATCTGATCAAAAGGCGGATTTTTTGGGATTTGAACATATACGGAAAATGGAAGGACGTGTGGGGCCATGGTTGTGCCTAGAAAGATTCCTGGCAGATCTACCCCAATGTTTTTGGGGGGTTGGGGGGGGGGGGGGGGGGAGGCAGTTGATGTGGCCTGATTAGCCAGACATGGATTAGGGTAGACCTGAGTGGAGATTACTAAGGAGAAGTCCAGGAGGCTAGGCTAGCCCTGTCCGTGAGAAGACCTGGTCTGGTCCTCCCACATGAAGCTAGAGACATAGCGAGAGCGGAATCATCTCAGCCCAGGAATTGTCTTGGTCCTCCCAGATGAAGCTAGAAACATAACGAGAGCGGGATCATTTTAGCCCAGGAATTGTACTGGTCCGGATCCCTTATGAGATAATCATAAGATGGCAGGCTCAGGGCAGATCAGGTGCCCTGGTCTCCCAGAAGGGGACAAGTGGGACCACTTATCCCAAATTGGTTGCGTAACGGCCCTTGATTCGTGGCCTTTGTTTCCGAGATCCCGGATGGGGTCCCCACTGGTAAAATTATAAATACCCCAGCCCTAAGGCTGAGAGAGGTAGGTTATTCTGGTGCATTTTTTTCCTTGCACTGAAATACTCCATACGCTTATCTGACTTAAGCAACACAGAGGTTTCCACCGAAAAACCTTCGGTGGTACTTTTCTGACGTGTTTTCGGGTGCAGGTCAGGTTCACGTAAGGCGAAGTGTTAATCTCAGGCGTTGTCGTATTTTGGGTGAAACACAGAAAAAGGAATAGAAGAAAATCCGGAAAAAGTTAAGGCTATCATGGAGATGAAACCCCCGAGTAATGTCAAGGAGATGCAATGCCTGGCTGGATGGATACCAGCCCTGAGCAGATTCGTTTCGTGCTCAGTGGAGAAAAGTTTACCATTTTTTCAAGCCTTACGAAAGAGAGCCCCATTTCAATGGGATGAGAAATTCCAAGGCATTTCAGAAATTGAAGGATCATTTGGCCAGCATGTCATTGCTTAACAAGCCAATCTAGGGAGAGCCCTTAATCCTGTATCTATCTGTTGGAAAACAAGTTGTAAGCACAGTTCTGATTCGAGAAGAAGGCAGGGTGCAGAGGTCGGTATATTACTGGAGTAAGGTCTTGCATGATGCTGAGCTTCGATATGTAGAGATGGAGAGAGCCATGCTAGCCCTGGTCGGAACAGTCGCAAACTCCGCCCCTACTTTCTTTTGCACGATATAGTGTTCAGAACAAACCTGCCGCTAAAGGCAATCATGAATAAGCCAGAAACTTAAGGACGTCTGGTGAAGTGGGTAATCGAGCTCAGCGAGTTTGATATAAGCTTTGAGGCGCTAACAAGAATCAAAGCCAAGGTACTGGTCGACTTTATGCAAGAGATGACCAGTTCTTCCTAGAAGGAGAAGGAGTGGGCGCTAACAAGAATCATGAATAAGCCAGAAACTTAATGACGTCTGGTGAAGTGGGTAATCGAGCTCAGCGAGTTTGATATAAGCTTTGAGGCGCTAACAAGAATCAAATCCAAGGCACTGGTCGACTTTATGCAAGAGATGACCAGTTCTTCCTAGAAGGAGAAGGAGTGGGCAGTCTACACAGATAGCTCGGTAGGGAACCTTGTCTATGGTGCGAGAATAGTACTAATCGACCCAGAAGGAGTTACCACAGAATATGATGTACGAATGAACTACTCCTTGTCCAATAATGCGGAAGAGTATGAAGCCTTTTTAAGAGGGGTTCAGATGGCAAAGGAGCAGGGAGCAGAGCAGGTATGCGCACGGATGGATTCCCAACTTATGTACAAACAGATAAGCGGAGAATTCAAAACCAGGGACAAACACATGCAAAGATATTTGCCTCAGTTTTGAGAGTTGGCTAGTGGCATGAACAATCCATTTCGAGGCTCAGTTTTGAGAATTGGCTAGTGGCATGAACAGTCCATTTCGAGCTGATTACCTGGCTAAGGTGACTAGCTCAGCAACAGACTGTCAAGAAAGTGAAATCACCCTTTTAATGGCCTATCGAGAATTTGGAGAAGAAGAGGTACACGCTTTAGAGGAAAAAGCAGATTGGCGCAACCCGATCAAGACATATTTGGAGAAGGGAGATCTACTAGATAATAAGAATGAAGCAGCAAAGGTAAAGATTAGGTCATCCCGTTTCTGCTTAATAAAGAGAGAGATGTTTAGAAGGGGATTTGGACAACCTCTTCTACAGTGTGTAAGCCAAAAGAAGGGCGTCCATATTCTAAAAGAAATCCATGAAGGTTGTTGTGGCAATCACATAGGTGCTAGGACCCTGTCAAGCAAAATCATGAGAGTTGGCTATTTTTGCGGAAAGAGGCAGAGGACTTTGTCAAAAGATGTAACAGATGCCAGAAGATTTCCCCTTTAACCCATCGGCCGGCAGAGGAGCTTCTGACGATGAGCTCTCTATGACCCTTTGCGAAATGGGGGATAGATCTGGTTGGACCATTCCCCACATCTCCAGCCCAGAAGAAGTTCTTTATTGTGGCCATCGATTATTTCAGCAAATGGGTGTAGGCCGAAGATCTGGCAAAAATTACAGAGGATGCGGTGATGGGTTTTATATTGAAAAACATTATGTGTTGATTTGGCATTCCCAGGGTCCTGGTCTTGGACAATGGCACGCAGTTCATGGGAGATAGGATCTAAGCCTGGTGCACTAAGATGAAGATAGACCAACACTTCACATCTGTCTATCATCCTCAGGCAAATGGTCAAGTCGAGGTGACCAATCGCAACCTGGTGCAAGGGATCAAGGCACGCTTAGAAAGGTAAGGAGGCAAGTGGGTAGAGGAGCTCAGTTCAATCCTTTGGGATTATCGCACTAATCCCAATGAGAGTACTGGAGAAACTCCCTTCATCCTAGTTTATGGCATGGAGCTGTAATTCCTACGGAAATAGGCCTATAAACTCACCGAATACAAAGTTTTGATGCAGATCAGAATGAATTGTTAATACAGGATGCATTGGACTTGATTGAGGAAAAAAGAGACTGTGCTCTGATTAAAATGGAGCATATGAGAGGACGAGTCCGGGCAGCCTATAAAAAAATAGTATTAAGAAGGCATTTTCAAGTACGAGACCTCGTCCTACGCAGGGCTGACTTGGGGAGGACAAAAGGGAAGCTGGATGCCACTTGGCAAGGACCGTTTAAGTTTACGAAAGTTTTGGCAGGAGGAGCTTATGAGATAGAGCAAATGTATGGAATCAGAGTACCCCGAGCGTGGAATGTAACAAATTTACAAAAATATTATGTGTAAGATTATTTTATGAAACCTATTTATATAATGATGATTTGAGTTTATCCATATCTTATTACAAACTGACCTGATTGTCAGTGAAATTTTTTAAAAGCCAGGATTGGCTAAGGGCGGATGCCCCAATATTCCTGACCTGATTGTCAGTGAAATTTATGAGCCAGAATCGGCTAAGGGCGGATGCCCCAATATTCCTGACCTGATTGTCAGTGAAATTTTTTAAATTCAGGATTGGCTAAGGGCGAATGCCCCAATATTCCTGACCATATTGTCAGTGAATTTTTTAAAAGACATGATTGGCTAAGGGCGGATGCTCCAATATTCCTGACCTGATTGTCATTGAAATTTTTTAAAGCCAGGATTGGCTAAGAGCGGATGCCCCAATTCCTGACTTGATTGTCAGTGAAATTTTTTAAAGCCAGTATTAGCTAAGGGCGGATGCCCCAATATTCCTGACCGGATTGTCAGTGATCTCTATATGCCAGGATTTGTTAAGGGTGGATGCCCCAATATCACTGACATGATTGTTAGTGAGATTTATACGCCAGGATTGGCTAAGTGCACATGCCCCAATATTCCTGACCTAATTGTCAGTGAGATCTATAAGCTAGGATTGGCTAAGGGTGCATGCCCCAATATTCCTGACCTGATTGTTAATGAAATTCATAAGCCAGGATTGGCTAAGGGCGGATACCCTAATATTCTGAACTTGATTATAAGTAAAGTCAACCCCGATTGGTTAAGGGCAGGCGCTTAAAGATCCTGACCAAATTCTCATAAAAATCTTAGCCCCGATTGGCTAAGGGGTATCTTGAGAAGCCAGGTCTAATAATG
This sequence comes from Phtheirospermum japonicum, assembly GCA_014905375.1. NCBI lineage: Eukaryota > Viridiplantae > Streptophyta > Magnoliopsida > Lamiales > Orobanchaceae > Phtheirospermum > Phtheirospermum japonicum. The sequence goes on from BMAC01000477.1 coordinate 845,249, forward strand.
GGTACAGGTTTTGTCGAAAAAATATCATTTGCTAAACTTAACTTCAAAATTACATGAGAAAAATAGAATTGGAAAACATCTACGCCATTTTTACACAACAGAGCCTGGCGAGTTTGATTAAAATGCAAGAAAAAAAAGGGAATGCCCATAGAAATAACAAAAAACCAAAAAATACATCAAAAGGGAAATGAAAATTATCCATGGGAAGAAGGAGCTCTCCTATCAGAAGCTAAATCCTGGAGAACACGTCACATTTTGCACGCAGTCTCATGGAAGCGTTGGAGATACTTATCCACCCCTTCAAAGGCGGAGTGAGCTTCACAGGCGGAGGCGGTCAGTCGACATACTGATTTGATCAGGTCGGCCTTCTCCTCTTGAAGTTGACGGTTGAGCTGGCGGAGCTCAGCCCATTCGTGTTTATAGTGTCATTTCTTTTGCCTCTTCCTCTCGAAAATCTTGTACACTTGGGAAAACCTTTCGCGGAGCACAACAAATTTGTCAAACAGTTTGAAGTTTTCAGAAAAAAGTGCAAAAAACTTTCTCTTCAAAGTGTCAATTTCCTCGAGTAATATGCAGAGAAAAGGGGATTTTATAGATAAAAGATAAGTACAGACGATTCTAGGGTTTTCTGAATTCATAGAAACCCTAAGTCTATGTAGACAAAATAAAAGATAAGACAAAAATATTGTTCAATAATACAGGACCACAATTTAATCAAAAAGACAAAATACAAATCCCGAGCAGATAAAGGCTACACTCCATAATCCGCCGTGTTCAGCTCTCCACTAGCTGGTTCCGCGGCCTTGGAGACCTCCCCCAAGTCTATCTCAAACTGGGTGATGCCCTGCATCTCACCTATCGCAGTCGTTGTTAAGGCCAACATCAATGACTGATCGGGGGGTGGGGGGTGGGGGGGTGGGGAGAAGAGGTTGAAGAGGATAAGTAGAAGGCTTGGCGAATATAATCATCAAACTTAGGGGCTCCAAGATGGTATCCGATCATCCTATGCAACTTGGGAAAAACTTGTCGGCTCTGGCGGGGTTGCCATGGGGATAGAGCGGTCGAAGGGGACTGATGGGTTCTTGGCAGACCACTTGTCTGGGAGTCCAGACCAAGATGGTAATACACCTCGACCTTGGGGACCAAGATGTCATGTAGCTCAATAGAGCCTAGGAAAGACCATCGGGTTATTTCCATGGTCAGCTGGATGAGACGCTGGCCCTCTTCGGAGTTAATGAACTCAATTCGGCCTTCAGCTCTTCCCTCAGTTCGGCCCCTGGATTCACCATCAATTTCCCCCTAAGCTCGCGCACGCTGAAGTTTTTCCTTAATCTCCTCCTTCTGGATCATATCTTAGGCCCGACTCTTCCCTTCCGACTCCTTAACCTCTTGCAGCTCGACCTGAGCAGTTCTAGATTAACTCGCGTTTCCCTCAGCTCAGCCTGGGCAGTCTCTAGATCAGCTCGCGCATCATTCAGCTCATTCTCGTTCGCCTTTAGCCTGGCCTGGGATTCGTGAAGTTCAGTGCTCCTGTCCTTTAGCCGAGCAACCAGCCTCTTTTCCCGCTCTTGCAGGGTCGCATATTTTTTGGACATGTCGGTGTTCAGCATGGAACCCCAAGATCGGGCCAAAAGTGACGCTCTTTTCATAGCAGCCTAACAAAGGAAAGAGGAGTGATAAGAATGAAATGAATGAAGTTGGGATAATAATTAAAATGTCAAAGCCTTTACCCGAGCCTCATTCTGGCAATAGGACTCGATTAGCTCATGATCCGGCCACTTGTCCATGATCCGACAGTCGAGGGAGGGGGACTGCCCCATGACGAACTGAACTGCCAACTCCGCAGGATAGTTCAAGACCAAAGAGCCATTAAAGAAGCTCTGATTGGGGACATTTATGGAAGGTCTTGTCCCGACCGCTCCTTAGCAAGACCGAGCACGCTTGTGCAGGACCAGCATTTTTTCGTCCTCCGGTTCAGAGGGGTTGGTCAGGTCCACAGCTGAGTAGATCACCTGCTCGGCAGGAGCCGTTCTCTTTGTCCTGGTTGGCCCCTCTAACCTCGGCGGGACCTCGGCCTCCCCTGGGGTTACGACCACCTCGGGGGATGGAGACGTAGAGGCTCTGGTAAGCTCACTCAGAGAACTCTTCTGACCGCCGGTGGCGGCCCTTTTCTTCCTCGCGGCCATCCTTGCTTGCATCATCTTGACTAAAAAAAGAGGGTTAATCAAGGACGAGTAAAGAATAAAAATGATGGGAACACACAATACTTATGGAAAACTTAGAAGGGGAGAGCTGGTCAGCTCTTGAATGTACCAATATTAAGAGGGATAGGACCATTATCCTTCCTAGAATTAAAGAAGCTCAATATGTCGGGTTTGAGGAGGTGAGATAAGTGTAAAACAATTTGGTTAAGGGTGGCTATGTTCCTTACCAAATGAGGAGGTCGGTCTCCTTTGGACAGATGGGATTGATGTGGTAGAACATTAATAGGGTCGGAGGAGAAGCCCCAATTGCCTGAACACTGAACAAGAAAGATTATTTTTCCTCCAAGACTTGTTGGAGGAGGGGATCCCGATCAGAAAGAAAACGTCAGTTTGGGCAGACAAGTAGAAAAGGCCAGAGGAAGAACTCTTGTCTTGAAACAGAGAATAAAACATGTGGGCCGTGGGAGTAAGCTCAGAAAATTGGGCCGCCAAGTGAAATCCCACCATAACCCTAAATGCATTGGGCATAAACTGATGTACCGGAATCTGGTACATCCGCGACACCGCCAGAATAAAGGGATGGACGGGTAAACTTAAACCCACCTGAAATTGGTCGACGAAGAGAGTTAGATGATTAATGGGAGGTCTATACGCTCTTTCACTGGTGGCTATGTTGGTGAAGGAGAAGTCGTCAGAGATAGGAAATTTAGAGCGTATGTCTCGAAGGGTTTGATTAATAATTGTGGAAACTATGTTGTCGTGACCATTACCAGGGAGAATTTGGGACCCCTCATCCTGGGCGGCCGCCGACGGTGTAGCCAAAGAAGACAGATCAATAGAAGATGATGAATTACCAGAAGACGAGAGAGAAAAAGAGATGGAAGCCGACATAATTAAAATTCACAAGATGGAGAGAAGGTACCTGGCTTTGAGAGAAAGAAAACTCTGACTGTAAAAGGAAAGGGACAAAGATGTTCTTGGAAAATATGCAGGTGCAAAAGTTTTGAAATTAGGTAAATGGTGAAATGGGGGAAGTGATAACTTTGAAGGCAAAATTTTAAGAAAAAGGAGGATTTGGCAGGATTTGTGCATTTAAGGTGTGTCAAAGCACTGTACCCGAGAGGACACGTAGCGGATTATGATTGCCGAGGTGGAATATGGAGCGTCTAAAGTGTAGTTTTTTGAGGTGTTGAAATATATCAACGGGTTCATGGCTCGGTATTATCGGAAATCGGATCGTTTATAGAATTCAATGTGTTTCAAGCTTTAAAAAAAAGGAAAATAACAATAAAGCAAATAAACTAACTAAACTATCATAGGAATTGAAATCGCATGTTGGTCGAATGCCTCGTCGTATGCCTCGATATGAAAATGCAAAGCAATTATGGAAATAAGCAAGAAAATGCAATGTTTCACCAAGTACAAGCATGCAAGCACAATGTACAACTATGCATGAAATCCTAAATAATGAAAATAAGAAGAAATTGAAAGCATGGATGTAAAGAGCAAGAAAAGTTGACATGAAAGATTAAAACTTTAAGGAAAATAACAAGCAACAAAGAGTAGATCTAAGATTTAACCTAAAACTAAGCATGAAAATAAAATTGCAAATAAAGCATAAGAGAAACTCAAAATCAAGATGATCTAAGACTCGATATATGATCTAGATGTGTCACTCATCTAGATTCCATAGCCAATTCTTAAGATCAAGCAAGAAATCAAGGTGCTAAGACAAAAAGCATAATATGAAGAACAATCATGGAAATGAAGAACAAAGCATGGAAATTAAACATACAACATGAAATTGAAAGAAAACTTACTTTATAAGAAATGAAACAAAGCTTGAATTTAATTGTATCAAAAGTAACAATCCAAAGGAATATTTGGATTCTTCTTAGGCTTACAAACCCAAGGCCAAGCAAGAAAGTAAATCTAAATCTAGAAAAGAAATTACATCAAAACTTGAAATTGAATCTAAAACCTAAGAGATAAAATTATCCAATAGCTTGATAGTAATTTTGATCCCAAACCCAAGTTAGGGTTGGGAAGGGAGTTATATCTTCAATGGTGCACGGTGTGGGATTTATATAGTTGTTTGTAGGGCAAAAACATCAAAAAACACCAAAATTCCTGCAGCCTTCAGCGTTGCAGTCGATCGACTGCATGTCGATTGACTGAGGGGCAATCGATCGACTGCTCTGCCAAAACGGGGGAGCTAGTGTTTCACAGTTGATTTCAGGGCTTTCAGTCGATCCGTGACCAGTCGATCGACCACCAGTCGATCTGAAGCTTTTCAGTCGATCTTGGATGCTTTCGGCTCGAATTTCTCATTTTCCGGTCCAAAACGTCCGCCGAGTGAATATAATCCTTTTAGCCACCTACAAAATAAGATTTCAAACTTAAAAACCCAAAAATAGAACAAACACCTCACACTTCGTACACTTTAAGACTATAAGAAAATAAACAAGAAAATGACTTAAGAACTAGAATAAACGACTCAAAAATGATTTAAAACAACGTTAAACTCTAACTAAAAATAATAGCAAAAACACAACAATTACATGCAAAACAACTACCCCACACTTATCGGTTTGTTCATCCTCGAACAATGAAAAGAACCGAGAGTTTACATGCAATGAACATTGTGTAAGAAGAGAAACCCTTGTGCTTATCCTTATTGATATGATGTAAGTATCAACATAAACTCGCTATCGTCAAGCTTTGCTCGTATTACTCTTTCTCAAATGCAAGCCAAATCGATGACTTACTCACAAATGGAAACTTTTAGGGTGTTCGCTCAATCCGCTCAAGTGTTTGATATATGACGTGTATACGCTCAAATCGGACAGTGCATGCACCTTGTCAAGATTTCACAAATCGAACGCTCAAAATTGTTATAGTACATGACCAAATAAGAATCGAAAGAGGTCTTTATTATGGGTTGTAGTGTTGGCTCTTTGGTAAGGTATGGAATATTTGGATATAGTGGCTAACACAAGATCAAACGTGATCAATAACACACAAAACCCTAACTCATAGAACCCGAAGCTTATGATCGCTCCATCCTTCCCAAATCACCAAACTCTCAATCGAAACCCTTTCTTCTTACACACTCTTTCCCGACTTTTATTTCACAACACTTAGAAGCTTAATGAATTTGCTTCTTTTTACTAAACTTAGCCTTTAATATAGGCTTTTTACATGAACGCACGCTTTTATCACTTTTCTTGATTTGTGTTGGAGTATTATTTTCTTTTTTTTTTTAAGCAACTCAAAACCCAAAAACCACAATCGATTTCCCTCACATTTCTTATCAAATACTCATACACTCTCACCTCATAATTTATGGAGATATAAGAGCTAAAATCGAGCTCGACTAACAAGAAACGGGACATAAGCTCAAGGGGGCTCGTTTGGGATTTTTTTTAAAGTAGCTTAAATATATGGATATGGCCGGAACAAGGGTGATATATGTGCCCCGAGGTCATTTTCGAATTCAATCATGAATGAGCAAAACCAAACCTCCTCAATGCAATATCCATAAAAATGCAAGCAAGCCGATAAATCACACAAGGCTACTCACTAGTTTGCATCGAATTTGGGAGCAAAATCAAAAGAGCTTTTAAAGCTTTGCAATCTTTTTACGAGTAAAATGTCGATTATATATATATATATATGGGCGGATTTGGACGAAGCACAAAAATTCAACCCCTACACAAGAGGCCATAAACATGCAAAAACCCGACAAGTAAACTATTCAAACTTCAGGGCACGTGGAGTTGTTCAACAATGTAATAAAGACACAAACGACACAAAAATCGACTCAACCATATAAATGCGCAAATAGTAGGCGTCACTTCGCCAAGAATGCGTCACTTCGCTAAGTCTCAAGTTAAGAACAACAAAACATGCTTGATAAAAACCCGGATCCTAACCACCTACCCACCCCACACTTAAACCATGCATTATCCGCATTTTAATGAAAACAGAGTAAAAGGAGGGGGAATATAAACTTCCTTAACCGAGCGAGTTTTGGTCGAGTTCGGTGGGGTCCACCCAGGCATCTGAGCAATCCAAGCAATAATCGAGCATGGCTAGTATCTCCCGGCTTCATGAACGCTACTAACTTATCAAATCGCCCAAGGTTGGATTCGAAAAACGAAACCTAGAAAAGAGAACACACGAAATTAAAAACACAAGGAAATATGTACATGAATCTCAACAAAATATTTTATTTTATTTTTCAAATTTTCAAATGTTTTTGGGTTTTCATATTAAGAAGAAAGAAAGAAAATAAAGAAATAAACGAGAAGAACTTAGGTTGCCTCCCAAGAAGCGCTTGTTTCACGTTACTAGCTTGACATACTCCTTTTTATCAAGTGGAAAGATAACGGGAGGGTCCACCAAAATAATCTCCTCCTTGTCGGGAGGATCCACTCTTTGGAACGTCCTTGGCGCATTGCATAGCTCATATATGATCCGCCAAAAAGCAAACATTCCAAATGGGCAAATGAAGCTCGTCTCAGCTAGGTCCTCGGGTGGGATGGTGGTTTTGAAGTGCCCCGAAAACTCGTCCAAGAAAAGATAGGAATAATGGCCGGCTAGCTTGTTCATCCTTTGATCGACAAACGGGGAAGGGAAACGATCTTTCTTTGTGAACTCATGAAACTTCTTAAACTCTATCAACATTCTCCAACCCGTTGAAGCCCTCGTGGCTAACAACCCTCCTTCTTTATCCTTAAGAGCTATCAAGCCACTCGTCTTGGGCACCAAGTTAATGGGCTTCACCCACTCGCTTTTAGAAATAATGAACATCAAGCCCTCTAATAACAACCTCCACGTCCCGACTCTCACTATGTCATTAAAACTCGAATTCAAAGAACTAACTCCCTCACCCACTCCCGGTATCCAATCAATAGCACCCTTAAGAACATAAAGCACTTCAATCGTCCTCACTTCTTCCCCTTCACCTTGATTTAAATTTTCCAAGATGGTAATCGGTTTGCTCTCCTCTTCCTCCAAATAGGTATGCGTTAGCTCGAATAAATCACCGATCCCTTCATGGTACTCTTCAAGATCTTAAATCTTAGCATCACTAACCTCCACCTCCCTCTCCAAAAAGTCATCGTTTCCCTCAACGACCCATAGATAATCATCTACACATAAACTGGGGGTGCATAGAGGCATAACAGACTCATCGTTAAGAATAAGGGGCTCATCATCCTCAAAATGATCCTCCATAATGGCATCCCGGAAAATATTCTCCTCAATGCCCCAATACTCCATATAAACTCGTTCGACCGTGGCCTTGATGAAGTCCATATACACCCACTCTTCACAAGATTATTTTGAAGTAAAAGGTAAGGGGTCAAGAGGAGCAAAAACACTTAGAATCGAAACCATTGCCTCCTCCATAGGTGAGACAACCGAATCAACTACCTCAAACTTTTCAAGGAACGTGACCGGAAGAGTAGGCGAAGGTAGTGGGTCCACGTGAGAAGTAACAAGATGATCGTGAGGCAGAAGAGAGGGAAACAACCGGGTCCTGCACAAGGAGGAGTCGGTTCCGGGCTAGACATTGAGCGATTTGAGCCTTCAATGTAGCTATTTTCATAACCAACTCAAACTCTTTAGAGGAAAAAGCCATGTTCACGTCATTAGCACAAGAGTACATTGCTTGAGAAGTCTTCAGCTCCGGAGGTAGGGTAGGAACAATCACCGGGATAGTCGAATGACAAGGGCCCACATGAGGAGTAACAACCGGATTATGAGTCGGCAGTGGAGCAAAACATGGCATAGCACAATCGGATCCCACATGATGTCCATGACCCCCATACATGTCCTCCGAAAGAGGCATTGGCATATTGAACGAGGAGAATGAAGGGCAAGAGTTGGAAATATGATCACCCGTTCCACACCATCCACATCCCAAAAAAGGTCGGTTAACATCCCTCATGGTGCGGATGGGTGGGCCACTTTTGATATTGGCGCTTGGACCTCCAAACAATGCATAATCCTCGTGATCTTTAGCGGTTAAAGGGGGAATTCGGGGAACACCAAATGAGCCGGGAATCGGAGTTTGACCTCCATACATGTTCGTGCATTGGTTGGGAGCATTAAAACCCCATGTGGACCGGATGTCGGATTGTGCATATTTGGGAAGTGATTGGTAGCACCATATCCTCCATACGGAGTGGAATTTGGATTTTTGTTACTAACGATCCCATTTTGATTAACGAAGCCTCCATCATACATGTTCGAAATTTGAGGAGTAGGGGCCCCGTAACCTCCATACGGACCGTTTGAACCCATGAAGCCGCTCGACCCAACATGGTTTACACCATGACCTCCCATGTTGGGTTGACCATAGCCGAATCCACCATTGGCAACATGGTGAGCACCATGCCCTCCCACATTTCCATACCCATTATACAACATCCCATTCCCAACATGGTTTGCACCATGCCCTCCCATGTTGGGAATGTATCCACCATAGTTATAAGCACCTTGCATACTCAACAAAAAAAAAGTCAAAAACAAAAGAAAGCTAATAACACAATGAAACTACAAGCAAATCGAAAGCCTTAACCAGGCCGAGTCGCAACAGAGCCATTTTTGAAGTGTAGTTTTTTGAGGTATTGAAATATATCAACGGGTTCATGGCTCGGTATTATCGAAAATCGATTCATTTGTAGAATTCAATGTGTTTCAAGCTTTGAAAATAAAAGGAAAATGAAAATAAAGCAAATAAACTAACTAAACTATACTAGGAATTGAAATTGCATGTTGGTTGAATGCCTCGTCGTATGCCTCAATATGAAAATGCAAAGCAATTATGGAAATAAGAAAGAAAAAGCAATGTTTCACTAAGTACAAGCATGCAAGCACAAGGTACAACTATGCATGAAATCCTAAATAATGCAAATAAGCAAAAATTGAAAGCATGGATGTAAAGAGAAAGAAAAATTGACATGGAAGTTTAAAACTTTAAGATAAATAACAAATAACAAAGAGTAGATCTAAGATTTAACCTAAAACTAAGCATGAAAATAAAATTGCAAGTAAAGCATAGGAGAAACTCAAAATCAAGATGATCTAAGACTTGATCTATAATCTAGATGTGTCACTCATCTAGATTCCATAGCCAATTCTTAAGATCAAGCAAGAAATCAAGGTGCTAAGACAAAAAGCATAACATGAATAACAAGCATGGAAATGAAGAACAAAGCATGGAAATTAAGCATAAAACATGAAATTGAAAGGAAACTTACTTGAGTTAAGAAATGAAACGAAGCTTAAATGTAATTGCATCAAAATTAACAATAAAAAGGAGTATTTGGATTCTTCTTAGGCTTACAAACCCAAGGCGAAGAAAGAAAGTAAATCTAAATCTAGAAAAGAAATTACATCAAAGCTTGAAATTGAATCTAAAACCTAAGAGAGAAAATTATCCAATAGCTAGAGAGTAATTTTGATCCCAAACCTAAGTTAGGGTTGGGAAGGGAGTTATATCTTCAATGGTGCAAGGTGTGGGCTTTGTATAGTTGTTTGTAGGGGAAAAAATGTAAAAAAAAAAATACCACAAACACCTCACACTTTGTACACTTTAAGACTATAAGCAAATAAACAAGAAAATGACCTAAGAACTAGAATAAACGACTAAAAAACGACAAAAAAAATTTTAAACTCTAACTAAAAATAATAGGAAAAACACAATAATTACATGCAAAACAGCGTCGCAGCCCTTCCCCAAAAGGTGCAATTCCTACGGGAAAAGATCTCGCGGGATCTGTGCAATTAATGCTTGTCAGAGCGGGGTATCCAAAGAGACGTGTAGATCTCAACCGTCACAATTGACATACTAAAGTAGCTCAGCTCTTACCCAACCATTCAGGGGGGGGGGGGGGGGGGGGGGGGGACTGATTGGTACGACCTGAAGTGGTGACTAGTCCCTGTACAACCCAGACAGGGCGTGGTTGGGACGAGCTGAACTAGTCGGCCTTGGAAGAAAAGAAGACGAGGTTGGAGAACATAGCTTGATAAAGACTATCCTGAACTCATGGGATAAGGCTTCAGGAGGTCATGTCAGTAATTGAGAGAGAGCTGAATGACAGGGTTGATCTGTTTTCTGGAAAAAAACTTACAGGTCAGGTCGGCTCGTGTAACGGCCCGGGATTTACGGGTTTTCCATTTTTGAGATCCCAGAAAGGTCCCACTGAGCAAAACTATAAATATCTCAGCCCCAAGGCTGGGAGAGGTATGACATTCTTAGCGTTCTTCTCTTGATCTTTGCTTTATTCCAATCAAAAATGCTTACTGACTTAAGCATCGGAGAGGTTTCCACCGGAGAACCCCCGGTGGTCCTTTCTAACTCGTTTTTGTGGAGACAGGTCCGGATTTTCTTAGAGAAGCAGTAGGTGTTCTTGGTGTAATTTTCAATGCGAAACAATGATACCATAAGAATCATCCTTTATTCATCGCCGATCTAAACAAGCATCAGTCCATAATTGCAAAAAGGTGCATAATATCACTGACCTAAACAAGCGTCGGCCCATAATATCACTGACCTTAATACTTTAATAACCTTGAACAATCTTATCCAGTTAGGACTCGGCTTCTTTGTAGTATATATTGCATCGGCACGTTTCAAACTAGATCGTCGACTTAAGAATATCTTTGTTTTACCTGTTTGTTATAGGCTGCCTGAACCTTTTGTTTGTACCTTTTCCCATTCATTGCGGCCTTGTCTCGTATTTCTTAAAATGTTTCCAAAGATCCTTTAGTCAATTGCTCATTTTCCTCTTCATTAAAAGATTCTAGTAGATGCGAGCTCCCTACTATTTCTACCGGAATGACCGCCTCCATACCATAAAACAAATTGAAAGGTGATTCGACTGTGGTAGTTCACATGGTAGTTCGATAGGCCCATAAAATAGAAGAGAGCTCTTCAAGACAAAGTACCCCTACTTTTTCTAATCGTAGCTTAATTCCATGCACAATAATTCTGTTAATAACCTAAACTTGTCAATTATCTTGGGGATGTACTACTGAAGAAAATCGTTGTTTAATCCCCATCATTTTGCACCAGTCCTGCATCATGTACCTATTGAATTGCGCACCATTATCCGAGACTAATATCCCTAGAACGACATACCTGCAAAAATAATGTTAAAGATAAAATCAATTATGGTTTTCTCGGCTATGTTGGTTACAACCTCGACCTCCACACATTTTGTAAAGTAATCTACAACAACCACAAGATGCTTTTTCTTGCAGGGCGTCCTTTGCAATGGCCCCACTATATCGATGCCCCACTGTGCAAATGGGCAGGGTGAGGTCATTACCATCATATCTTCTACGGGAAGATGGATAATAGGTGTGTGCATCTGACACTTTCTACAAGTCATAACGAGATCACCTTCCATCCCCTTCATTCTAGGCCAGAAAAACCCGGCTCGCAAGGCCATCCCAACTAACGCCCTGCTTTTTGCATGATCTCCACAATACTCCTAATGTCTCTCCCACAATACTTCCAACCCCTCTTCTCGTGATAAGCACTTCAAGTACGGCCCAAAGTGCAACCTCTTATACAGACATTTGTTCATTAAACAAAATCGCACCGCTGACCTAGCCTCTTTAGTGAACAACTTCATTTTCCCGGCGACCACCTTATCGAGAATCTCCCATATCGGCGCCATCCAGTCCTCTCTTTCGTCTAGCTCCATAACTTCCTTTCCTTTTTCCAAGCAGCTGTGAGCTAACTCCATCAATGTAATCCTTCTTGTATCACACGTACCTAATATGCCTTCAATTTTTGCGAGGTGATCCGCCCTAGTGTTATCAGTTCGCGATAGATGTTCCAATCTGAATTCTTCAAATTGGGCCACTCCTTCCTTAAGATTTCCCAAGTACTTCAGCATACGTTCCTCTCTTGCTTCAAAAGACCCATCATGCTGGCGAGCTACAAGCTGTGAGTCAGCGTACGCCTTTACTCACCTTGCTCCTAAATCATTTTCCATCTTAATACCTTGCTGCAATGCCTCGTACCAAGCTTCATTATTGGAGGCTTTGAACCACGGCTTGATCGCAAAATCCAGATTCTCCCCTTCCGTACTAGTTAAAACAACTCCTAGCCTGGCTCCCGACGTCATAGTCGACCATTCACGTGCAGCAACAATGCTTTTTCTTTACCTTCATTCTCTGCTGAGCGCATCATCTCTTATAGGAAATCCACAAACACTTGACCTTTAATCACTATTCTAGGCTCATTGATTTGTACATAGTTGCATGTAATTTTTGTGTATTTTTGCATTGTGTGTTGTGTGCTTTTAGGGTTTTTAGGTTTATTTTCTTCTCATTTTCTTCTTTTTGATAATTTTTATTTCGTATCATGTTTAATGTTTTTCTACTCTATTTTATAAGTAATCGTATAATTTTGCTTTTTTTTTCATGTTTTAGCTTCAATACGAAGAAGACGAGATGCACGACGTGCTGATGATGTCTGCAGCCAGCGTCGCCTCAATGCCGGGAGACGCCCGCATTGGTCGACGCTAGGTCGATGCAAACTCTTTATTGCGTCGACCTTTGCTCCTCCATTCAACTCACAAGTCGATGCAAACTTGCAGTTGCATCTATCCATTCACGCGTCGGTCGACGCCCTGCCTGGTCAATGCGAGCAGCCTGACTCGCTCGACACCGACGCTCGGCACGTGTCGGTCGACGCTCCGGCAGTTTGAGCAGTTATTTCGGGAGAAACTATATAAACCTGTCATTTTCACTTCATTTAGAGGTTGGAACTTGGGGGAAGGTCCAAAAATTGCTAAGATCCCTCAATTCTTGACCCCATTCACTAGCATACAAACTTTGGGTTGAAGATCGCAAGTTCAAGGCGTTGTTTCCTCGTTTGTTCTTCGTCATTGTTTTACCTTTCACTCCTTTAACTTTAGTTCTTAGATTTTAGATGTTAGATAGAATAGTTCGTAGTATGTAGTTTAATTGCTAGTTTGAACGTTGTTACTTTCTTGGTTTTAATTCGTATTTTGTCTTCGCTTCTTTATGAACGTTCTCGTTACATTAGTTGTTTTTTTTTAATGTCGATCATGTTTATGCTTTTGTTGAAATTATGCTATTAATTATGTTAATGTTTTTCGACTAAATCTATCGGTCTAGTGTGCCCAGGGCCATTTAGAGCCATCGAGATTGACAACCCTGATCGTGGAGACGATTCTGGCACACTAGAACCCTCGTTTTCTTAATCGTTTTAAACAATTTTGATTTTATTTAATTGTCGTAGATGTTATAAACTCCCTAAACCAAACCGGATTGTACGTTTAGTTTAGCATTTTCTTTCATTTTCTCGTTCATAAAATCAAACACCGGAATAACTTCCGACTAGTCTTCCTTGTGATTTGACTCGAGTCAAACTTACCACCTACAGATGCTTCATTCTCTTGTGGATGAGCTTTTTATTTTTGAATAAAACGTAGGTGTAAAAAGTTCGATTCAAGATTTGGCGCTGTTGTCGGGGAGTTGACAAAGGTTGTCCAAAAATGTTTGTTCGTATATGTTTTGTTTAGTTCGTTTAATTTATGTTCTTTTGTCTCGACTATTTTAATTATTTGTTAGTGAATGCAAAGAAATAGGTCCTTTGGTGGAGAGTTAGTTCCTTTAATCGACAACATTCACCGGGTAAATCGAGCAAGACTTACATCGGTAGCAGAATCATTAATGGATCTGCCCGGAGCAGATCCTACAGAACCAAACCCGCTAGAAACTCAAAATGAACAAAATAATGTACCAAATCCACCACCGTTTAATCAAGACCATTTCAATCAACAAGTTAACAATCACGGCATGCAACTGAATCAGCAACAAGTGCCTTACTTCTTTCATCAATAACCGTTTAATCAACAACAACAATATCATCTGCCTCGAGGCCCGTATGTACCACTTCACAGGCCATTCCATCAACATAAGCCTCAGCCGTCTCGTATGCCCAAATTCGCTTGGCCCGTGATTGGTCCATCTACATCATGCATTTGTCTAAGCCCAGCGGCCCGAGATCTTGAACTTAAGGCCACTCATTTCAATCTTTTGCCCTCTTTCTACGGGCTTCCTAACGAAGATTTGATAAATTTTATTCGGAAATTCTATTGGGTCATACAGACGTTTCCTTTACAAGGACTTTGTGAAGAACAGTTAAAGATGGGGTGTTTTCCTTATACTTTGAAGGACCGTGCTGAGAATTGGTTTTTATCGTTAGAACCTAATTCGCTTACAAGTTGGGACATGGTGCATGGTCGTTTTATGGGGAATTACTATTCGAACCAACCGACGGCTCAACTCCAAGTGAAGATCAATTAAACTGAAGGAGAAACATTTCATGAAGCTTGGGAACATTTTAAGGGACTTTTGACGTAGTGCCCGCATCATCATTATCCTCCAGAGCTCGTTAACCAGTTCTTTTATGATGGGCTTATTCTTACGTTTCAGTATATGGTAGACAATGCAGCATGGGGAGAGATCGGATCACGAACCGCTCAGGAAGTATGGTACATATGCGAGTCAATAAGCTACAATTCTCAACATAAAAGCTCACGACCAAAGAAAGTAGTTGTTCAGGAGATAGAGATGTCAAACGCATTCCCTGACGATACAAGAAGAATCACTGAATTATCGAGGCAAGTAGCTTCGTTACAGACACAAAACACGATTATTTCTCAATGCGTGCCCCAATCACCAATGATATCAGAAATGTGCGTCATTTGCGGAGTGCATGGGCATGGAGATAATACATTCCATAAACATTTGAACTAACCGAGGAAAATAATGAACAAGCACTTGCTATTTAAGGCTTTCAAGCAAATCAGCAAGGGCAAGGATATCAGAATCATTACCCATGAAATAATAATTCATTTTCAAACACTTACGATCCGGGATGGAGGAATCATCCATATTCCTCGTGGTGAACAATCAACAGGTGGCGGATCCAACACCGAACCCAAGGCCAAAAAACAAATTTGTTCCCAAACATCCATATCAATCGGGATAAGGTCAATTTTCATTCTC
This sequence comes from Phtheirospermum japonicum, assembly GCA_014905375.1. Classification (NCBI taxonomy): domain Eukaryota; kingdom Viridiplantae; phylum Streptophyta; class Magnoliopsida; order Lamiales; family Orobanchaceae; genus Phtheirospermum; species Phtheirospermum japonicum. Next base: position 860,521 of record BMAC01000477.1, read on the forward strand.
GACTCGACCATTGCAATAATCACAACCGCCAGTGCAAGGACAAGGTCAAATACCATTTCCTCCACCTTCACCAACTCAAGCACTCATTTCACCAACGCTCGAGGAGACATTGTGTACATTTATGCAACGCACTGAGTCAACATTGTAACGCAATGATAAATCGATGGACAAGCTTGGAACGGCCCTTGGCCAACTTGCCAAGCAAGTAGGAAAGAACGGGCATGGGAAGTTACCGATTCAATCCTCGCAAGCAAAAGCCATCACGGTGTTTAGGAGTGGGCGAGTTGTGAATAATAACGTTGCATCTCCCAATGAGAACTTTAACCAATCACAAGTTCAAACCAATGGAGAAACCAAGAAACCGAATGAGAAAGAAGACGAGGACACAACCATTACCCAGTCTCTGGATAATGTTGAAAACGAAGTCGAGCCTAAGATGACTCTTCACAAAACTTCTAATCCATATCGACCTCCCATTCCATATCCAAGTCGTCTTCGCGAGGAAAAGCAAGATAAGCAATTTCTTGACCTTTATAATATGCTTTCTAGAACGTTAATTTACCTTTGCTTGATGTTATAAGAAACGTGACCGCATATGTCAAGTTCTTCAAAGACTTGGCATCAAAAAAAAAGAAGATTTTCTGAAAATGAAAAAATTTGTATTTCAAATGCGGCGAGCGTGATCATATGAAATTCTCTCCCCACAAAAGAAAGTGACCCCAGGAGTTTTTGTATAAAAATTACTTTGGGAAAAAAAAAAGAAGATTTTCTGAAAATGAAAAAATTTGTATTTCAAATGCGGCGAGCGTGATCTTATGAAATTCTCTCCCCCCAAAAGAAAGTGACCCCAGGAGTTTTTGTATAAAAATTACTTTGGGAAATAGAAAAGAAATTCGGGGTATGCTTGATCTTGGGGCGGGAATCAATTTAATGCCTTCGTCTATTTTTGAGCAGTTTGATTTAGGTGCACTTAAGCCAACAAAGATACGACTTCAATTGGCAGATCGGTCGGTAAGGTACCCGAGGGGAATTGTCGAGGATGTTCTCGTGAAAGTTGGGAACCTTATAGTCCTCGTTGACTTCATGATTTTAGACGTGGGCGAAGTTCAAGATGATAATCGAGAGCATACGATTTTGCTGGGTCGATCCTTCATGGCCACGACCAATACGCTGATTGATGTGAAGAATGGGAGTATGACTTTGTTTGTTTTAGATGAATCAGTCACATTCTCTATCCACGATTTCCAAGCAACTCCATCTTTGTCTATTAACGCTGAGTGTTCCTTTATGAACTCATTTGATCCAATTGTGCAAGAAAAATCTGAAGAGGAATCTGACATCCATAAATTTCTCGATCACGATGATGACTCTCGGCTCACCAGGGACGTCGATTGGCTTGAGCTTAATTCTGAGGGGGTGATTGATCTTTGTGATCTTGGAAATGAGAAACTGGACATCGAACCAAAGTTCGGGCTTAAGCCTCTTTCGAGTCATCTACAGTACATTTTTCTTGAGGAAGGCAAGAAGAAGCCGGTGATCATTTTTGCCGAACTAACCAAAGCAGAAGAAGAAGAAGAAGACTTGATCGGGTGTTCTTAAAAAGTTTCAAGGAGCCATTGGCTGGAGTTTGGGAGACATTAAAGGAATCAGTACAACTACATGTATGCATCATATTGTGCTGGAAAAAGGAGAAAAGCCGATTCGGGATGGTCAACGCCGTTTGAATCCTACTTTAATGGAAGTGGTAAAGAAAGAGATTTTCAAATTGTTCGATGAGGGAATTATTTTTGCAGCACCTAATAGATAATGGGTGAGCCCTGTCCATGTGGTACCCTAGAAGGGCGGAATCACAATCATCGAGAATGATAAGGGAGAAACTTTACCGACTAGGCTGACGACCGGGTGGCAGATGTGCATCGACTACAGAAAGCTTAATACCGCAACAAGAAAAGATCATTTTCCGCTTCCCTTTATTGATCAATTGCTCGACAAGTTGGCTGGGCACCAGTACTACTACTTCCTCGATGGTTTGTCCGGATACTACCAAGTTGCCATAGCACCGGAGGACCAAAAGAAAATGACGTTCACTTGTCCATTCGGGACATTTTCCTTTCGACGGATGCCATTCGGTTTGTGCATGCTTTCCATTTTCATGGATATGATCAACGATTTTCTTGAGGTATTCATGGATGATTTCTCAATATTTGGCTCTTCTTTTACTTCTTGTCTTGCTAATTTATCTAAGGTGATTCAACGATGTATAGATAGTAATTTAAAGTTGAGTTGGGAGAAGAGTCATTTCATGGTTAAAAGTGGTATTCTTCTTGGTCATGTCATGTCTAGTAAAGGTTTAGAGGTAGACAAGGCTAAGATTGATGTCATTGAAGGGTGTTCGAAGTTTCTTAGGACACGCTGGCTTCTATCGGCGATTTATAAAAGATTTTTCAAAAATTAGTCGTCCGCTGTGTCATTTGCCAAGTCTTGATGTACCGTTTGTTTTTGATGAGTCATGTTTGAGTGCATTTAAACTACTTAAGGAAAATTTGACCACGGCTTCGGTGGTTGTTGCCCCAAGCTCGTCCCTTCCTTTTGAAATTATGTGTGATGCGTTGAACGACGCCGTGGGGGCCGTTTTGGGACAACGACTGGATGGTATCCTCCGTGTGATTTATTATTCGAGTCTTATGTTGAATGAGGCTCAGAGGAACTATACCACCACCGAACAATAACTCTTAGCCGTGGTGTTTTCTTTGGAGAAATTCCGATCGTACATCATTGGGTCAAAAGTAATTGTCCATAGTGATCATGCCGTTCTGCGTTATCTTTTTAACAAATCCCAAAGTAAGCCGCGTTTGATCCGTTGGATACTTTTACTTCAAGAATTTGACGTCGAGATCAAAGATAGGAAGGGTTGTGAAAATGTTGTAGTGGACCATTTGTTTCATTTAGATAGAGAGAAGGATGTGAATGAACATGGTTTTATAAATGATGTCTTTCCTTATGTATTAACTTATGTTATTTCTTCGCATGATACTCCTTGGTTTACCGACATTGTCAATTATCTAGTTTGTGGCCATGTGAGGCCCGATTTATCCTTCCAAAAATGGAAGAGATTTCTTTCTAAGTGCAAGGATCATTTTTGGGATGACCCGTTTCTTTTCCGATTCGGGAGGGATGGAATTATTCGACGATGCATTCCTGAGGAGGAGCAAAAGAGCATTTTATCATTTTATCACGATCAACAATGTGGCCGCCATTTTAGAGGGTAGAAGACTGCTTACAAAGTCCTCCAATCAGGATTTTATTTGCCGGGTTTGTTTAAGGATGCTCATGAGTTTTGCAAGTCCTGTGATCGCTGCCAACGTTTGGAAAATATTGGAAAACGTGATGAACGGCCAAAAACGAGCAATCTTGTCATGGAAATCTTTGATGTATAAGGCATTGACTTCATGGGCCCATTTCCGCAATCGTTTGGTTATAAATATATCTTAGTTGTCATTGATTATGTGTCCAAGTTTGTCGAAGCTATTCCCACGAGAACGTGTGATGCTAAGGTCGTGCTCAAGTTTTTGCAAGAAAATATTTCCAGTCGGTTCGTATTTCCACGAGCAATTATAAGTGATGGAGGCGCACATTTCTGCAATAAGACGTTCGACATATCGATGACGAAGTACAGGGTCAACCATAATGTGGCCACGGCGTATCATCCTCAGACATCAGGCCAAGTCGAGACGAGTAAGAGGAAAATTAAAACTATTTTGGAGAAGACTGTTCATCCGAATCGTAAGGATTGGTCCTAAACTCATTGATGCTCTCTGGGCATATGGAACGGCGTACAAGATAGTTCTAGGGACCAGCCCCTATCGGATGGTTTATGGCAAGGCGTGTCATCTTCCGGTCGAGATGGAGCTCAGATCTTATTTGGCAATTCGTGTAGTGAATTATGATTTGACACAGGCTGGTGCTACACGGGGATTGAAAATTGAAGAACTTGAGAAATACGTAATGAGGCCTACGATAACGCAGATATTTACAAAAAGAAGGTGAAGGCCCAACATGACAAGAAGATCATTGCTAAAGATCTTCGAGCCGGTATGCAAGTTCTGCTGTTTAACTCTCGTCTTCGGTTGTTTCCCGGAAAACTCAAATCACGGTGGAGTGATACGTTTTTTGTTGAAGAAGTGTTGCCATATGGAGTTGTGAAGTTGGTCAATGAAAAGACCAATGAATGTTTTCGAGTAAATGGCCACCGAGTTAAGCCATACTTTCAAGGATCAGGAGTGCATCATGTTAAGGAGACTGTAACTCTCATTGACCCATTCTCGACATAAATGGTGCAATTCCGTCAAGCTAAGTGACTTTAAACAAGCGCTTCTTGGGAGGCAACCCAAGCCTTTGAACTTTGTTTGTTTTTGTGTGTTTTTATTTCTTTTCGTTTCAGGTTCCCTTTGACTTTGAGTCCCGTTGAATGGTCTTTGATACTCGACTCATCACCACAAGCGCAATTTCAGGGACGTCTCTCCCTTTTTCTTACCTTTTACCATACTTAGCTTAATTTTTAGTATTATACAATGTGGAAATTGTATGGTTTAAGTGTGGAGGGGTTGTCCTTGGATTGGTTAGTAATTGTTTGTTAGCTTGTTTGTGGCTGATTTGAGTCGTGTGTATTTTTATTGACTTGAACCTTGACGAAGTGACGTGGTTAGATGATTTGGTTAGGATATTTAGACTTCCATTCGAACAATAGTGTAATTGTGGGGAATGAAGTGTAAGTAGTCTATGAAGTGTCTTGTCTCTTGTTCTATTCTTGTTTCGTTCCAAAGAGTCAAATACTCTTTATTAGCCCTGTTTTTCGATGCCCTCTATAGAATTTTATGTAATTTTTATTTTTATTTTGGAGATGTTAAAACTCCACGTGCAAAGTTGAAAAATGTTATCAGTTGCACTTAGCAACGTAAGATCGGAGTCAATGAAATCTCATTTTTGATTTTTGTAAATTATGTTCATTTAGTACCTCATCTCTAGAGGTACTCATAAGAGAAAAAATATATATAGAAAAATAAAAAAAATAAAAAAAAATAAGAAATAAAAAAAATAAGTACAAGAAGAGAGATCCTTGTACAAGTTAAGTTCTTATTTTTGTTTTTCTTAGATTGTTTTGTTAAAGAGGTGTATAGATGACTGGGCTAGTCGGGTGACGACTTGGAGGTTTGTTCAAGGTTAGACTTGGGACGAGGCATGGATGGATGACGTGCATGGAAGTCAACTCATTACTTTTAGGTGTTCGGAAGCGAGTTTAAATCTTTTATCTCAACGTATCGTTTCGTCCTTTTAGTGGAATTTACAGTCGATTTAATGCATTAACTTCTTTAATCATATGAATGCATTAGTAATTAGGACATCAGGTAATTAGCTTTCTCTTGTCTACGTTTAGATTAGATTTTTCTTGAGGACAAGCTAAAAGCTAAGTGTGGGGGAGTTGATTTGTACATACTTGTATATGATTTCATGTGTTTTTGTATTGTGTGTTGTTTTCTTTTAGGGTTTTTAGGTTTATCTTTTTGTAGTTTTTCTTCCTTTTTATATTTTTCATTTTGTTTCGTGTTTAATGTGTTTCTACTTTATTTTATATGAAATAACCTAATTTTGCTTAATTTCTGGTTTCAGCTTCAATACAAAGATGACGAGACGCACGGCGTGCTGCTGATGCCCGCATCCATCGCCGCATCAATGTCGGGAGATGCCCGCGTCGGTCGATGCTAGGTCGATGCATAGCTGCAGTAACGTCAATTCTAGCTCCGTCGATCGACGCACCTGTAGACGCAACTTGCAGTCGCGTCGATCGACACACCTGTAGACGTAACTTGCAGTTGCATCGATCTATGCACGCATCGGTCGACGCAATGCCTGATCGATGGGAGCAGCCTGACTCGCGTCGACGTCGACACTCGGACCTCGTCGGTCGACGCACCAGCGATTTGGCGGTTGTTTTTGGGAAAATATATAAATACCCAGTGATTTCTTTATTTATTCATTAGAGAAGCTTGGGGCAAGGCTCATGTGACATTCAGAACCTCAAGTATAATTACATTTACATTAAGTTGAAGGTTTCAGTTATTAATCAAGTCATTCTCTCGTTTCTACGTCGTTCGTCGTTAAAGACATTGTTTTGTTGCCGAAGTTCATTCGACTGCTATTATTTTTGCTTGGATCATAGGTTTCCTGCACTTCTTATTTACTTTGATTTGGCTTTTAATATTGTACTCTTATTCGACTTTATATTAGTTTAGTAACTCAAGCACGATTTAATTTTAATTCACTTGATAAATTATATTTGTTTTCCCTTTTTATAAATTCTAATTTTTAATGCTTTCAATTAGGTTTTAATTTTTGCATGCTTGTTTTCAAGTTTGTAGTTATAAAAACCAAAACCCTGAAAGTTGATCGTGTGTTTAGTTATAGAACTGTTAAACAAACATTTGTCGACACCGATTGCAATTCCTTGTGATTCGACTCGAGTCAAGCTTATCACCTATAATAGCTTCGTTCTCTTGCGGACAAGCTTTTAACTTTTAAAGGGAAAAAGTTCGATTCACTCATACACCACATCATACTTGTTGAGATCAACTGCCCACTTCACTTATCGCCCCGACACATTTGGATTGCTCAACACCTGTTTGAGAGCTAAATTAGTGCGTACCTTAACCTTGTGACCCAAAAAGTAAGGTCGAAGCTTCCTCTCCATGTAAATCAATGAGTATCCACCCTTCTCGAGCTCTGAAAAGTTTATCTTAGCTCCCCTTAGCATCCTTCTAATATAGTAAATAGGCTTTTTGACATCGGACACTTCCCTGATTAACACTGAACTCACCGCGACCTCATCGATTGATTTGTAAAGGATCAGATCTTCACCTTGCATGGGTTTTTTTTAACAATGGGATCCATGTACTTCTTGAGCTTATCAAAAGCCTCTACTGCCTCCCTGTTCCATTCGAACATGGACCCTTTCCTCAAAGTTCTGAAAAATGGAAAGCCCTTCTCCGTTAACCTAGATATAAAACGGCTAAGTCCTGCAATGCGACTTGTTAGTTCCTGTACGTATCTTACCATTCGAGGATGGGACATATCCATGAAAACTCACAACTTCTCCGGATTCACTTCGATACCTCTCTCTGTTACCATATACCCTAAAAAAATTCCCGATCGAACCCCAAAAGCACACTTCTTTGGGTTCGGCCGCATGTCGTAATGCCTTGGTATAGCGAAGGGCTTCCTCAAGTCCTCTGTTTCACCCAAAAATATGACAACGCCTGAACCTTGCGCTTTTCCCGACCTGCATACACAAACACGTTTTCTAGTGGAAACCTCTCCGATGCTTAAGTCAGAAAGCGTATAGAGTGTTTCTGGGAACAAAGTAAGGAATGCACAAATAATGACATACCTTTCTCAGCCTTGGAGCTGAGGTATTTATTGTTTTCCTCAGTGGGGACCCCTTCTGGGATCTCGGAAACAAAGGCCACGAATCAGGGGCCGTTCAACAAATTCTGACAAGTGGTCCCCCTTGTCCCCTCAGTGGAGGTTAGGATGCCAGGTCTGCCCTGATTCTTCTCTCTCTTTCTATTCCAGGTCAGGACATCAAGCCTGCCTTGGTGCAATTCTCTAAGGGTCATTTCATAGGAAAACTTTTACTAGGTCAGGATAATTCCGGAGCCGCGGTAATCATATCTCCAACATCTACTATGTATTTAAGGGATCCATGTCATACCTTTCCTAGGACTGAGATGGTCTGATTTCCTTTATCTTCCCCAGCTTATCTCAAATAAGATGTACCCCAATCCGAGTCTGACCTATTTATGCCCCATCAACTCCTCCCCCCGAAATAGTTGGGGTAGAGATGTAGAACTCTAAAATCCTTTGAAATAAATGTGGTCACACACCTTTCTGGTTTCTCGTACTTGCACGAACCCCTAGAAATCCGCCTAGGGACCAGGCCTAATTATTGGCATTAGTGGTGTCGGCCCACGTTCCCAAACGGTTACCATACCCACACATCTTTCCAAGTAATGAAAAGTCAGCGGCGCGTGACCTACCCTAAGATGGTTTGCGTTCCACTCACCACCTAAGGTACTCTTCACTTGCTAGCATTAAATGCGGGGATCCCATCAAATCCCGCTTTTCCTCGATTTTTATTTTTTGAATTTATCCCCTTGCCTTTTATTCTCACTGGACTCTCCCTCTCTCTCACTTTCACATTTTAGCTTTTGCAAAAACTCTCGAGTTTTCTTCTTTTCTCTCTAATACTCTGGTGAGCTTTCCGATTCAAATTTCTTCAGTTCATTTTCTTCGGCCACCCTCGTAGACCAGGTACCTTCCTTAGTCTTTTACTCTTTTAATTTCTGATAATGTCATCATCCGCTCCTCTCGCCGATGTTCCTCCGGCTACTTCTCCCTCTCTGGTAGTGAGAGCCGACTCTTCCTCTCCGTTCGCCTCTCCAGAGGCGGCGGTGATTTCTTCATCTTCGCCGTCTGTCATTCCAGAGGTGGTGGCAGTTTCTTCATCCTCGTCGTCTGTCACTCCAGAGGCGGCGATGATTTCTTCATCCTCACCGTCTGCGACTCCAGAGGCGGCGGCGGTTTCTTCATCTTCTCCGTCTGCCGCTCCGGAGGCGAAGGCGACCACTTCATCCTCATCAGGACTAGAATACCCTCCGCCTATTCCAAATCACCCAAAGGTGATCCATTGACCAATCCATTGAGGAGTTCCGCCATAAGTATAAGTTCCCTGAACAGTTTGATCCTCTCAGCCCTCCGGCGGGCATCCTGGCATGTTAAGCGTCGGCTGGTTGGTTGAATTTCTACTTCGACCAGTTTCAGGCGGGCTTGCGCCTCCCAGTAAACCCTCTGACGCTAGAAATCGCTACTATGTACAAAATCCCCATCTTTTAATTCACCCCCAATTTATTCAGGATCATGGTATGTTATAATCTGGCCATGCGTTATGCTGGTCTGGATCCTACAGCTCATACCTTCTTTCAGCTTTTCCAAGCGAAGTGCTCTCACCCGGGCTGCTTCTATCTCTCCGCCAGGCCTGGCGTCCGTTTCTTACATAAACTTCCTTCTTCCAACAAGGCCTGGAGGAAGAAATTTTTCTTTGTTTATTGTATTGGGGACTGGGGTTTTGACCCTAAGCCCATCGAGAAGATACTCCCTACCAACACTTATTCGCCGCAGACAAGTCTCCTCGTTTGCAAAAAACCATTTCCATCCTTAATGGGAATCCCCTCCATGTCACTGAACTCCTCCTTCCCTTTGTCTTGGAATTTTTCAATGAACGACTAGAAACGGGTCCTCTAACATGAAAAATTGGTATATTTTCTTTTATTTTGGTCTGTCTCTCTGCATTTTATTCTTCACAGGTCTTAGCTTTTCCTCCTTTCCTCTTATTAGAAAGGATGATGCGCCAGATGATTGCTGCCGCCATAGAGGAGGCCCCAGAAACAACCGCTCAAGAAGTGGGTCCTTCGCTATCCATCCCGATCCAAAGTCCTAGTCCTTCTCAGGCACGGGACCCCAGCTCTTCTCAATCTCCAGGATCTAACTCTTCGCAACTTCCACCTCGCGCCACAGCTGCTAGGAGCCCTTCTTCTGAATCAAAAGAGGATGTCCTTCCTCTGTCCAAGAGGCCACGAGTAGCCCAAGGCAGTCGAGCTCTAATGGCCTCTTCTCCAATCACTCGCAATGCTCCAATTACTCGCAGCGCTCCTCCTCCCATTAACTCAGTCATCAACTTCTCAAGAAAAGTGGTCGTCCAATACATGCGCCGGAAAATGCTACCCGTAGACCAGCCAGACCTGGAGAAGATGTCTGATTGCGATCTCCTGGAGTCTTGGTGTCAAGATGAAGCGCGAGTAAGTTTTCCTTCCTTTTACCTTCATCTTACATTACTTGTCTAAGTATTAACCCTTTTCCTCGCAATCAGGCCCTCTCCAAGAAGGCTTTTCTGGCTACTCGAGCTACCAGATCTATGGTCCATTTCGATGTGATCAAGGAGAAAAAGGATATGGTCATGAAAGCGGATCGCTTCAAGGCTCTAGCTAGAGAGTGAGGGATTGATCTGAAGAAACAAGGGGAAGAGCTGCAGGGGCTGAAAGATAAGCTCAAGAAGAGAAAAGCGGAGCTTGCCAAGGTGAGGAAGGCTCAAGCGAAGATGATGGAGACTGCACGCTCTGAGGCAAGGGATGAAGCCCTGGCAGAACCTAGGATCCTTGCTGACGAGGTTCTAGTGAAAGCCATAAAAGGGTTTGAGATCGAGTACTGAAACTCCAAGAAAAGCTTAAGGCTGGTCCAACTTGCTCGGGAGGAGACTCGCACAGCCTTTCTGGGGTCCAAAGAGCTTTACTCGCTGCTCGTCCCAGAGGTTACGCTTATATCACATTGCTCTGGATGAGCAAGCGAAGTGGGCCTGAAGCAACCCAGGGGTTCCTTTTAATCGAGCTCTTTCCATGAAAACTTCTCCGTAGCCCACCACATTCGTCTATGCTCTAGAGCAAGATCATCTTCACACTTTCGGAGCAGCTGAGTTTGCTGAGCATGTTCTTTCCAAGCTCCGTTCCCCTACACATAAGTAGTCTCAGCCAGATCGGGCTCTTGCTCTGGCCGCTCCTGACTCTTATCCCTACCCAACCTTCGTAGGTCTGGGTGAGCTTCCTGGCGGGGCTTCTCCGGGTGCCTCAGCCAATGATGCGGTGGAGCAGCTGGCGACCGAGATGGACGCTGAGCCTTAGGTTTTTAGGGCCTCTTATGCTCCTTTTTGATCAGACCTGATGTTTTGCCTGTGTGGCTGGTCTGTTTTTTGTCTTTTTCCTGAATTTGTACTGTATACTTTTTAATAATAACGCACTTTTTTTGTCCTGTAGTGACTCTTAGAATTCTAGGGTTTCCTGGTTTTCCGGAAACCCTAGTACTTTTTATTCCTTATTATGTGCTTCTGTTTTCTTTATATACGTGCGTGTATGATTCATTTTCTTTCAATTCTCTAAAATGTCTTCTTCTTCATCCCTTCTCAAAGAACTCGATTCAGTGAAATGAAAGAATCTCTCTATTCGTTGAAAATTTCAAGCTTTCTGATAAGCTGACTGTGCTCCGAGAGAAGATCATCTACTTGTACCGCCTCTTGGAGAGGAAAAGGCAGAAAAAACACCACTATAAGCGAGAGTTGGCTGAGCTACGGCAACTAAATCGTCAGTTGCAGGAAGAGAAAGCCGACTTGATGGAGTCGGTGAACCGGTTGACTATCTCCGTCGGTGAAGCTCACACCAAGTCTGAGCGGGCTGATAAGTAGCGCCAGCGCTGCTACAAAACTGAGCGCGAGCTGTGGCGTGTCTGCCGCGCTCTGGACGCTGATCGGAGGGCCCCCTCTTCTCATAAGTAGGTTTATAGGGTGGCTTGTTGATTTTTCCTTCTCTTCTGTTTATTTCCTGCACTGTAATCAACCTTGACAGTCTTTCTAGAAGACATGTGCAATTCTATTTGTATTGCCAAAATTTTGTGATGAATATAAGAGTACTTTCGCTGAAAAGTTTCAATTCCTTGTCTTTGTTCTACCAAATCTTGCGAAGTAAGTTGTTTTGAGTTTATAGCCAATCCAGGATTTTAAACTTACCTTCAGATCCGGAGAATTGGTGCATTCGCCTTTGGCCAGATCTGTATCGACTCCAGTCGTGCATCTCATGCACACCTGCCTTAAGCCACTCCTGACTTAAATTAACATCCAGACAAGGCATTTCACAAATATCAAGACTTAGCCAATACCGGTTTAAACTAACAATCAGGTCAGGAAAATGGGGCACCCGCCCTTAGCCAATCCTGGCGTAAACTGACAATCAGGTCAGGAAAACGGGGCACCCGCCCTTAGCCCATCCTGGCTTAAACTGACAATCAGGTCAGGAAAATGGGGCATCCACCCTTAGCCAATCCTGGCTTTAACTGACAATAGGTCAATCCATGGGGAAAGGTCCAACCAGGTCGATCCCCCATTTGGCAAATGGACAGGGAGAGCTCGTCGTCATGAGCTCTTCCGGAGGCTTGTGAATTAAGGGCGAGTTCTTTTGAAATTTATCACAAGTCCGCACAAAATCCTCCGCTTCTTTTCTTAGCTGGGGCCAGAAGTATCCTGCTCTCAGGACCTTACTCGACAGGGCTCTAGCGCCCATATGATTACCACAACACCCTTTGTGGACTTCTCTAAGAACATGAGTGCCCTCTTCCGGGCTCAGACATTGTAGAAGGGGCTGTCCATATCCTCTCCGATAGAGCTCTCCTTTAATTAAGCAAATTCGAGCAGACCTTGTCTTCACTTTTACTTCTTCTTTCTTGTCATTTGGCAGCTCTCCCTTCTCTAGATATGTTTTGATAGGGTGTCGCCAGTCCTGTCTAAATTCCTTTAGGGCGTGTACCTCTTCTTCCCCAAACTCCCGGTATGCCATCAATAGGGTGATCATCCTTTCCCGGCAGTCTGTTGCCAAACTGGCTACTTTGGCTAGGTAATCGGCCCGGCTATTTTCTTCCCTAGGGATTTGATGACTATAAATGAGCTCATGCCATTCTCCAACTCCTAAAATTGGGTTAAGTATTTTTGCAGATGTTCCTCTCTGGTTTCGAATTCCCCATTTATTTGTTTGCATATCAAATGCGAGTCGACCTTGGCATACACTCGCTCTGCGCTTTGGTCCTGTACCATCTGCACTCCTCGCAACAAGGCCTCATACTCTGCGGCATTATTGGAGAGAGGATAATTCATGCGGATAGCGTATTCCGTAGTGGTTCCTTTTGGGTCTATCAGCATAACTCCTTCACCACAACCGAGGTTGCTAACAGAGCCATCGGTGTAGATCGTCTATTCTTTTACCTCTTCGGAAGGGCAGGTCATTTCTTGCATGAAGTCGACCAGCGCTTGAGCTTTAATTGCCGTTCGCGTCTCAAAATTGATGTCGAACTCACTGAGTTCGATTATCCACTTCACTAGGCGTCCCGAGGCCTCTGGCTTGTCCATGATTGTCCTCAAGGGTAGATTAGTTCTGACCACAATGTTTTGTGAAAGAAAATAAGGGCGTGGCTTACAGGCGGTTCCGACTAGAACAAGCATGGCTCACTCCAATTCTACATAACGCAGTTCCGCCTCATGCAAGACCTTGCTCCAGTAGTAAATCGGTTTCTGCGCTATTCCTTCCTCCCTGATCAGGACCGTGCTAACCGCTTGCTTCCCCACGGACAAATACAAGATCAAAGGCTCCCCCTGAACAGGTTTTGTAAGCAAGGACATGTTGGCCAGATACTCCTTCAACTTTTGAAATGCATCCTGGCATTTGTCATCCCATTGGAACCGAGCTCTTTTCCGTAAAGCTTGAAAAAATGGTAGGCTCTTCTCAGCCGAACGCGAGACAAACCTACTCAAGGCCGCTATTCACCCAGCCAATCATTGCATTTCTTTAACATTTCTTGGAGGCTGCATATCCATAATTGCCTGAAACTTTTCAGGATTAGCTTCAATACCCTTCTCCGTCACCATGTAGCCTAGGAATTTTCCAGCTCTTACCCCGAACATGCATTTTTTGGGGTTGAGCTTCATTCTGTACCTTCTCAGGGTATCGAAGGTCTCCTTTAGGTCCCCCACGTGTGAAGTCGCTTTCACACTTTTCACCAGCATATCGTCCACGTAGACCTCCATATTTCGCTCAAGTTGATTCTTGAACATTTTATCTACCAACCGTTGGTACGTGGCTCCCGAATTCTTAAGTCCAAATGGCATGACCACATAGAAATGTCCCTTTCTGGGTTATAAAGCTAACACGCTTTTGGTCTTCCTTGGCCAATCGGATTTAGTGATAGCCCTGCGAGGCATCTATCATACTTAGGAGGTCACATCCTGAAGTGGAATCGACCAGCTGGTCTATCCTCGACAACGGATAGTGGTCCTTGGGGCAAGCTTTGTTAAGGTCATGAAAGTCTATGCACATCAGCCAATCTTCCTCTGTCTTGGGCACTAAAACTGCATTGGAGAGCCATTCTGGAAATTGTATTTCCTGAACGTGCCCAGCTTTCAAGAGCTTATCCACCTCTGTCTCAATAATAGCCTCCTTCTTTGGCCCAAAATTGCGTTTCTTCAGTTCGACTGGCTTTATTGTCGGGCTAATGTTGAGGCGATGTTCAACCACTTCTGGATCAATCCCGACCAGATCTTGGGGAGACCAATCAAATACATCCGCATTATCTCGTAACAATGCCACCAAACCTGTCAAAACTTCAGGGCAGAGGGTTGTCCCAACATGGAGGACTCGACTGTCGTCCCTTGGGACTACCTCCACAGTCATTAAGTTCTCTTCTCTCTCAGTCAATCTAGGTCTGTCCTCTATTCGAGCCCTCCCGGTCTGTCTTTCCTCTTCACTTCGCCTAATGCTCTCTACATGTCTGCCGCGATGCATACTGATCTCCTCTGGCTTCACCTACTCCATCATGAACGGGAAATTTCAATTTCATGTGGTAAATCGAGACCACCAATTGAAATTTTCTCAGAGAAGGTCTTCCCATCATCACATTATAAGAGGAGGCTACATCTACCACCAAGAACCAGACTGTCCTGGTCTGTCTAAACGGCTCGTCCCCCAGTGTAACCAAAAGGTTAACTGCTCCAAGGGGTTTCAACGCACCTCCTGCAAATCCTACCAACGATGCCGTGACCTCTTCCAACTCCACATTCAGATTCATCTTCTTGAAGCAGTCGTAGAACATGATGTTCGCCGAGCTCCCTGTGTCCACAAAGACTCGTCGGACACTATAATTGGCTATGGTAGCCGTAATGACCAAGGCGTCCATATGAGGAGCTATGATCCCATCCTCATCCTCTGATCAAAAGAAAACATTTGGACTCGGCGCCACCTGTCAAACTTCTTTTCCCTTTCTCGTCAGATCCCTTGCAGCGCGCACATAACTGTTTTGGGTTCGTCTAGAGTGCTCATCCCACTCGCCCCCTGTGATCATCTGAATCTCACCCCGTATGACCTAGGCCTGTTCATTCCTTATCTCCCTATTTCGCCTACTATCCTGCTCATTCTTACTCTGCCAGGGTCGATCATTACTACGGTAGACAGACCTGGACTCTTCCCTTTTCATCCGTACGTACTCCTTAAGGTGCCCAACCTGCACCATCCTCTCCAACTCATCCTTCAAATGGGTACATTGGTCCGTATCGTGGCCGTACTCATTGTGATACCGACAAAATCGGTCAGACCTTTCTTTCCTAGGATTCTGCGAATAAGTTTTAGGCCACTTGAGGTCTGGATGCCTCTCTATTGCCTACTAGATTTCCCCCTACGGAGTCGCCAGGGGCGTATACTTGTCGAAGCGAGGTCTTCCACCAGACAGGTATGGCCTAGGTCTTTTTACGGGTGCTCTCTCCTCTTTATCATATCTCTCTCTCTTTTTCTCTCCTTCCTCTTTGATTTTCAGGGCCTCATCTAGATGAATATACTTTTCTGCCCATCTAAAAGTTCTCCGAATTTCAGCGCTGGCTTTACAAACAACTACTGGAAAAACTCTCCTCTCTTGAGGCCTTGCGCTAGCGCGTTCACTAAAAGCTCCTCGGACGTGAAGGCACCTCGAGCTTTGCATTGGTAAACAGATTAATATAAGCACGCAGGCTCTCATTCTCTTTTTGCTTCAAACTAAACAGCTCGAGCGGCATCTTCTGGTATTTTCTGCAGCTAGTGAACTAATGCAGGAAGGCCGAGATGAACTCGACGCACCTGGATGGCTTCGGCTCGTCGCTCGTCCCGTTTTCCTCGTTTTGAGCTGAGATATTAACATTAAACAAAATTAGATTATTTCATATATAATAAAGTAAAAACACATTAAACACCATAAGAAACGAAAAACATTAAAAAGGAATAAAAACTATAAAAAGATAAACTAAAACACGTAAAAGCACACAACACACAATGCAAAAACACATGAAAATCACATACAAATATGTACAAATCAATTCCCCCACACTTAGCTTTTTGCTTGTCCTCAAGCAAAATCTAATCTAGACGTAGACAAGGAAAAGCTAATTACCCGATGACTTAATTACTAATGCATCCATATGATTCAAGAAGTTAATGCATTATATCAACCAAAAACTCAACTAAAAGGACGACACGATAACGTTGAGATAAGAGATTTAGACTAGCTTCCGAACACCTAAAAGTAACGAGTTGACCTCCATGTACGTCACCCATCCATGCCTCGGCCAAAGTCTATCCCTGCTCAAACCGCCAAGTCGTCACCCGACTAGCCCAGTTATCAAAACACCTCTTTAACAATATAATCTAAGAAATAAAAAAAATAAAAATAAGAACTCAACTTGTACAAGGTTTTCTCTTCTTATACTTATTCTTTCTTTTTTTTTCTTTTTCCCTTCTTTTTTTTTTAATAAGTACCCATAAGGATGAGGTACAAAACAAGCACAATATATATACATCACAAGTGAGAGTACATTGACTCCGATCTTACGTTGCTAAGTGCAACTGATAACATTCTTCAATATCGCACGTGGAGTTTTAACGTCTCCCAAAAAAATAAAAATAAAAATTACATAAAGTCCTATAGAGGTTTAACTGAAAACGGGGCTAGTAGAGAGTATTCGACTCCTAAGAACGAAACATGAATAGAACAAGAGACAAGACACTTCATAGATTATTTACACTTCATTCCCCACAATTACACTATTGTTCGAACGATAGTCTAAATATCCTAACCAAAGCATCTAACCACGTCATTTCGTCAAGGTTCTAATCAATAACAATACACACAACTCAAATCGATGCACAATTAGAGTTAAATAGTTCGTAGTTTTGTAATTTCGCTTTCGTTCGACGTTCAAGGTCGCTTCTTGTCGTTGAAGATCGTTGGATGGCTGATGCTTTTATAGATTATAGGTTTTTCTACACCTTTTTATTGCTTCGTGTATTTGGCTTTAATAATCTTTGCTTTGATGTTGTTATGTACTTTGGTTTTGTTAATTTAGTATAAACCTTTTATCGTTTTTCCTAGTTGTTAATTTATGTTATTTGCTTTTTAGTTTAGTTGTTAGTTCTCGTTAGATTAGTTGTTTATTTTTCTTATCGATTATGATCATGCTTGCGTTGTTATTATGAAGTTAATCATGATGATGTTTGTTTTTGGCTAAGTTTATCGGTTTGGTGTGCTTAGGGTCATTTAGAACCATCGAGATTGACAACCCCTCGTTTTCTTTATCGTTTTTAAAGCTTTTAATATTATTGCTCGTAGATGTTAGAAAACCTCAAACTTTATGTGATCGTGTGTTTAGTTTATTTTATTTTAGTTTTTATTTTCATTTCTTCGTACATAAAATCGAACATCAAAATAGTTTCCGATTAGTCTTCCTTGTGATTCGACTCGAGTCAACTTATCGCTTACAATAGCTCCGTTCTCTTGCGGACGAGCTTTTCATTATTTTTAAAGCGAAAAAGTTCGATTCAAAATTTGGCGCCGTTGCCGGGGATCGAACCGGGATCGAACCCGGATCCCCGGCAATGGCGCCAAATTTTGAATCGAACTTTTTTGCTTTAAAAATAATGAAAAGCTCGTCCGCAAGAGAACGGAGCTATTGTAGGCGATAAGTTGACTCGAGTCGAATCACAAGGAAGACTAATCGGAAACTATTCCGGTGTTCGATTTTATGAACATTACTACGAAATTAAAAACTGAGCTAAACTATACTAAACACGCGATCGAATAAAGTTTGAGGTTTTCTAACATCTACGATCAATAAAATTAAAAGCTTTTTAAAAACGATTTATAAAAGCGAGGATCTAGTGTGCCAGAATCGTCTCCACAATCGGGGTTGTCAATCCCGATGGTTCTAAAYGACCCAAAGCACACTAGAACAATAAATCTAGCTAACAAGCATGATCGTAATCAAATCATAAATGCAACGCAAGCATGATCACAATCGATAATAAAAGAAATACAAAACTAAATTAACATAATCATTCGTCTAATCTTACGAAAACTAACAACTAACTACTAAAGCAATAAAAATAAATTAACAACTAGGAAAAATAATAAAAAGGAAAACGACTAAATTAACGAAAGAAAAGTACATAACAACATCAAAGCTAAGATTATTAAATCCAAATACACAAAGAAAATAAAAGTTCAGAAAACTTATAATCTAAGAAAGAAACAGCCATCGAGCGATCTTCAGCGTCGAGAACGGTCTTGATCGTCGGACGGCGTAGAAATCGACAAAACTACGAACTATAAAATCTAATCTTGCTTGAATTGAAGGGTCATGAACCGAGGGTGCTCTATATCATTCTGGACCTTTCCCCCTCGTCCCAGCCCTCCAAAAACGAAGAAACCACCGGCTATATATAGAATTTCGAAAATAACCGCTCAAACTGTCGGAGCGTCGACGGTGCGTCGACGCCAAATTTTGGTCGACGCTTAATAAAGTTTGAGGCCTGTCAGTCGACGAACTGCCTGTCGACGCGTGCAGTCTGGCTCACAACGACTGACGCACCGTCGATGCACCATCGACGCAGAGGTTCTGAAGCGTCGATCCGAGGCCCGTCAGTCGACGCTCTGCCTGGTCGACGCATGCACCTGGCTCGCGTCGACTGACGCACCGTCGACGCTCCGGCGGTTGAGAGGTTATTTTTGAAGAAATCTATAAAAACCGGCGGAATTTTCCATTTCCACACCAGACTTCGAGGGGGCAAGGTCAAGAACACTTAGAAATATATTCCCCTTTCCCTTTTCCATCATATTTGAAGATTTCGTTCGAAGATTGCAACGGAGGCTCGTTTCTACGTTCACCGTCGTACTTGTCATCGTTTGACGCTGAAGTTCGATCGTTTGCTGCAGATTTTCATGAACTATAAGTAGTAATTTCCTATTTTCTGTAATTTTACTTTGGATTTAGTTTTCTTAAGTTGTACGTTTCACTATTAGTATGTTAGTTCGACTATGTTATTTTAGTAGTTCAAATGCTTTCGACTTGCTAGTTGATAATGATGCTTCTCATTTTTAATTATCTGAATTTTCATGTTTCTAATTAGGTTTGATTAGTTAATTATGTTTTTAATAATTGCGTGCTCATTTTTAAATTCGTAGTTGTAGAACCCTTTCAACAAAGAAATGGATCGTGTGTTTAATTATAAAAATTATGAACAAACATTTATCGACGGCGATTGCAATTGTGATTCGACTCGGATCAACTTATCGCATACAACAGCTCCGTTCTCTTGCGGACGAGCTTTATATTAATTTTAAAACGCAAAAAAGTTCGATTCAAACGATGAAAAGTACGACGGTGAACGTAGAAACGAGCCTTCGTTGCAATCTTCGAACGAAATCTTCAAATATGATGGAAAAGGGAAAGGGGAATATATTTCTAAGTGTTCTTGACCTTGCCCCCTCGAAGTCTGGTGTGGAAATGGAAAATTCCGCCGGTTTTTATAGATTTCTTCAAAAATAACCGCTCAACCGCCGGAGCGTCGACGGTGCGTCAGTCGACGCGAGCTAGGTGCATGCGTCGACCAGGCAGAGCGTCGACTGACGGGACTTAGATCGACGCTTCAGAACCTTTGCGTCGATGGTGCGTCAGTCGACGCAAGCCAGGCTGCACGCGTCGACAGGCAGTGCGTCGACTGACGGGCCTAGGATCGACGCTTCAGAACCTTTGCGTTGACGGTGCGTCAGTCGACACGAGCCAGGCTGCACGCGTCGACAGGCAGTACATTGACTGACGGGCCTAGGATCGACGCTTCAGAACCTTTGCGTGGACAGTGCGTCAGTCGACGCGGGCGTAGCGTCAACAGTGCGTCGATGGTGCGTCAGTCGACGCACCTACATGGCTTCGTCTTGTCGCTCGTCCCGTTTTCCTCGTTTTGAGCTGAGATATTAACATTAAACAAAATTAGATTATTTCATACAAAATAAAGTAAAAACATATTGAACACCATAAGAAACGAAAAACATAAAAAAGGAAGAAAAACGATAAAAAGATAAACT
>BMAC01000477.1:881469-902683 GCA_014905375.1 Phtheirospermum japonicum
TACAATGTCCACATTGTATAAAAAAAAGAAAAATTCAGCAAAGTATGGTAAAAGGTAAGAGAAAGAGAGACACGTCCCTGAATTCGCGCTTGTGGTGAAGAGTCGGTGGTGAAAATCATCCAACGGGCCTTCATAAAGAAAGGGACCTGAAAACACACAAAAACACATAAAAACATATAAAGTTAAAAGGAACTTGGGTTGCCTCCCAAGAAGCGCTTTATTTAACGTCTCTAGCTTGACGACGTCCACGTTCGATGTCATCCCGGGTCTAAAAATAGATGGCGGTCGTGCCACGCCTTGGTATTCTCCAAGAGCAAGATTTGGTGATGATAATCACCAAGGCGGGCATAAAAATCACGTCCCGAGATGCCGAACACTCCAACTAGCTTTGGAGGTCGGAAACGCGAATAATCGATCACCTCGAATATGTCAAACGGCACTTGTAGCATGGGGTGATCGGGCACCTTCTCGACTATCTCGTCTACAACCTCAAAATCAAATTTCAACAAAGCTTCGGGTGATTCAAAATACGACTCAATAGTCTCACTCTCCTCCAAAATCAGCATCATAACTCCACCTTCTTCACCAAGAGCCGGGAGGCTCGAATATCCAACATCCTCCGGGAACTCTAATGGCAAAATCCCTTCTTCGTCCTCCTTAAAGACGCCATCAGTTAGCACAATCGGGGCAGCAAATTCAACCAAATCTCCAATAACCTCCTCTTTACACAACCGTTCTAAACAATTGTTCAAGCTTGATTCCATACACGAAGGAGACAAGGGATAATAACCATAGCTCGGAATATAAGTATGTAGTTCATGAGGAGCATATGGATCATTAAATCTCCAATCGTGGTATGTAGCTGGGATGTGATGACCAAAACTATGATCAGAAAAATTAGCATAAGAGTCAATATGGGCCGAATTGTACGAATTTGAAAGTGGGGCCCATTGGTGATTCGGAGGTTCGGATGGGTGAAAGTAGAACGTATCCATGAATCGATCATAAATTTCCTCCCACGATATCTAGGAGTCGGGCTCTAAATCCAGCAACCATGTTCCCGCCCGATCCTTTAGCGTGAAAATAAAAAGTCGCATTTTCACTTGATCTATCGACAGGCCGAAAAGAGGAAATGTCGGGAAGATGGTATTATACTCTCGGATAAAGTTCAACGGGTCTTCGCTTGGTAGTCCGTGAAAAATCAGGAGTTTCTCAAGGTAAAACTCATCAAGATCGTACTCCCGCATTGCAAAGCTCATAGGAATTGCCGGTCGATACCCGTGCCAATTGGACATTGGGCAAAACATCTCTTCATCGAAAGGTGGAGTGTCAAAGTCATCATATGGCGAACTTGCTCGATAGTTTGCCATCTTCAATCTAAAATCTCAAATCATCAAAGCTTGGCTACAAAGCACAATACTCAACAAACGAGATTAAATGTACCAACAAGAACAAAAAGAAACAAAAACAAAAACAAAATTCACAAAYAAACACTAACACAAACAAACAAATAAGAATACGAACAAAAATAAATAAAAGCAAACACCAAAAACCGTAGCCTTTAGCCTTCCCCGGCAACGGCGCCAAATTTTGAATCAAACTTTTTCGTGTTTAAAATAATGAAAAGCTTGTCCGCAAGAGAACGGAGCTATTGTAGGAGATAAGCTGACTCGAGTCGAATCACGAGGAATTGCAATCGGCATCGATAAATGTTTGTTCACAATTTTTATAATTAAACACACGATCCATTTCTTTGTTGAAAGGGTTCAACAACTACAAATTTAAAAACGAGCACGCAATTATTAAAAACCTATTTAACTAATCAAACCTAATTAGAAACATTAAAATTCAGATAATTAAAAATGAGAAGCATCATTATCAACTAGCAAGTCGAAAGCATTTGAACTACTAAAATAACATAGTCGAACTAACATACTAATAGTGAAACGTACAACTTAAGAAAACTAAATCCAAAGWAAAATTACAGAAAAYAGGAAATTACTACTTATAGTTCATGAAAATCTGMAGCAAACGATCGAACTTCAGCGTCAAACGATGACAAGTACGACGGTGAACGTAGAAACGAGCCTCCGTTGCAATCTTCGAACGAAATCTTCAAATATGATGGAAAAGGGAAAGGGGAATATATTTCTAAGTGTTCTTGACCTTGCCCCCTCGAAGTCTGGTGTGGAAATGGAAAATTCTGCAGGTTTTTATAGATTTCTTCAAAAATAACCGCTCAACCGCCGGAGCGTCGACGGTGCGTCAGTCGACGCGAGCTAGGTGCATGCGTCGACCAGGCAGAGCGTCGACTGACGGGACTTAGATCGACGCTTCAGAACCTTTGCGTCGATGGTGCGTCAGTCGACGCAAGCCAGGCTGCACGCGTCGACAGGCAGTGCGTCGACTGACGGGCCTAGGATCGACGCTTCAGAACCTTTGCGTTGACGGTGCGTCAGTCGACACGAGCCAGGCTGCACGCGTCGACAGGCAGTACATTGACTGACGGGCCTAGGATCGACGCTTCAGAACCTTTGCGTGGACAGTGCGTCAGTCGACGCGGGCGTAGCGTCAACAGTGCGTCGATGGTGCGTCAGTCGACGCACCTACATGGCTTCGTCTTGTCGCTCGTCCCGTTTTCCTCGTTTTGAGCTGAGATATTAACATTAAACAAAATTAGATTATTTCATACAAAATAAAGTAAAAACATATTGAACACCATAAGAAACGAAAAACATAAAAAAGGAAGAAAAACGATAAAAAGATAAACTTAAAATATATAAAAGCACACAACATACGATGCAAAAACACACGAAAAGCACATACAAATATGTACAAATCAATAGAGCGTGGTGGCAGCTAACTAAACCAGAGCTGGGATGACTTAGTGAAAGTCATGGGGAAGACCCGACACATGGCTGCATCTAAGAACTTGTGCACTGCTGCTGCAATTTCGAAACGGCTGAGGTGATCCCACGGATCTGTTGTTCCGCTATACTCAAAGCCCAAAGATCTATAGGAAGCCGACAATTCATCGCGCATGGACTCCTCAGTGAACGGTGTGCCTCTCTGCGTCGGCACCATATCAGCACTCGCCATTTTCCTTTTGAACTCCCTCACCTCTTTCTGCAGGCTCTGCATCTGCTCAACAATGCCTGGATTGGCCTGACTCAATGTTTCACTATCGGAGGTAGAGAAGTGTTCTTCCCTATCTTGGAGGGGGGTCCGATCTGTGCACTGATTGTGTAACGGTTCCGTTTTTGCTAGCGGAACTATCTGATCTAGCCGTGCGCCAGGCGGCGGTGTTGAGATCTCCGTGAATTTCTTCTCCACGGCTTTGCCGATAAGCTCAGACAGCTGCCTGAGAAAATTTTCTTTCAGTGACTCACCATCAGAAGGCGTAGACCCGCCAAGGGTGGTGGTGGCACGGTGCCTGATCTAGTAGCTACTGACGGTTCCATTCCCTCCGTCCTAGTCTTTGACGGCCCTATCGGCCTCAGCATGCCCCCGCCGCGGCGGAGCTAGGAGTTCCACCTAGTTCCCCGACCAGATTCCACCGTAACCCGTCTGAAGCCATTCTAAAATCTCACGTCTTAGCTAAGAAAGTTCCCATAGACGGTGCCAATTGTGTCACCCAAAAATATGATAATGCCTGAACCTTTCACTTTTCCCGACATGCACACACAAACACGTCAGAAAAGGACCACCGGGGGTTTTCCGGTGGAAACCTCTTTGATGCTTAAGTCAGAAAGCGTATTGAGTGTTTCTGGTGAACAAAGCAAGGAATTCACAAAGAATGATAAACCTTTCTCAGCCTTGGAGCTGACGTATTTATAGTTTTCCTCAGTGGGGACCCCTTCCGGGATCTCGGAAACAAAGGCCGCGAATCAGGGGCCGTTAAGCAACAAATTCTGACAGGTGGTCCCCCTTGTCCCCTCAGTGGAGGTCAGGATGCCTGGTCTGCCCTGATCCTGCTCTCTCTTTCTATTCCAGGTCAGGACATCAAGCCTGCCTTGGTGCAATTCTCTAAGGGTCATTTCATAAGAAAACTCCTACCAGGTCAAGATAATTCCTGAGCCGCGGTAATCCTATCTCCAACATCTGCTTTGTCTTTGAGGGATCTAGGTCACACCTTGCCTAGGATTGAGCTGTCCTGATTTCCTTTCTCTTCCCCAGGTTATCTCAAATCAGATCTACCCCAATCCGAGTATGACCTATTTATGCCCCATCATCCTCAATGTGAGATTTTGCCTTATTTCTCTTCACCAGCATATCATCCACATAGATCTCCAGTGTTGACCCTAACAGGTCCTTGCACATCTTTTCTACCAACCTTTGATAGGTCGCCCCTGCATTTTTTAATCCAAATGGCATGAAAACAAAGCAATACGTACCCGTCAAGGTGACAAAGCCCACCTTAGGTTGGTCCTCCTTCTCCAGTGGGATTTAATGATACCACTGTAATGCATCCATCATGCTCAACAGCTCACATCCTGAGGTGGAATCTACAAGTTGATCAGTGCATGGTACCGAATAATGATCTTTCGGGCAGGCTTTGTTTAGATCGCAAAAGTCCACACTCATCCTCCATTCCTAACTAGGTTTAGGTACCATCACGACATTGGATAAGTACTTCGAGAATTAGATTACCCGGATATGGCCAGCCTTCAACAACTTTTGTACCTCCTCTTCAATCACTTTGTCCAACTCCACTCCGAAATGCCTCCTTTCTTGTTGTATAGGTCGCATCTTTGGACCAGCATTCGGGTGGTGTTGTGCGACCTTAGGAGATACTCCTGGTAGTTCCCCATCTACAAAGGCGAAGATGTCTCAAAACTCCCTCAATAAAGCAATCAGTTCAACCTTTACACCCTCTATCATCCGAGTTCCTATTCTAGTGGTATGTTTCGGCCTACCCTCCTCCAATGAAATCTCCATAAGATCCTGATGAGGTCGGACAAAAATCTCTTTTTCCCTCGTCTTTTTAGAACTGATTATTCCTTATTACACATCTCCGCTTCTTTCTCTCTTTCGTACACTCATCCCTTTTTTCACGGTCATCTGTAACATGATTTGGCGACCTGTTGCTCGGATATTACCTCGCCCACTCTATTTCCCTCCGGATAATTTATACTCGTGTGATAAGTGGAGGTAACTGCCTGGAATTCATTGAGACAGGTCGCTCTAGTATAATATTGTACACTAAAGTAGCCTTGATGATTAAAAACTTCAACTCCTACTCCACTCGTACCTCGCCCTTTCCCCATGCCACTGGGAGCACTACTTCTCCCATAGTGATAACCTGTGAGCCATTAAATGAATATATAGATGCTTGTACAGGTCGTACCTTTACCTTCAGATTTAGTTTATCCAAGCACGCCCAATAGAAAATATTAACTGAGCTTCCATTGTTCACAAATACTCGTCCGACCTCATACCCTTCCATCTCAGCTTCAATCATGAGTGCATCGTTATGCTCCATCTGCAAACCCCATTATTCTTATGGGCTGAAAGAAATCACTGGTCCTGATGCTGGAGGTCGCCTGTTAATTAGGATGACCTCACATGGTCCCGGTAGAACTTCCTTCACGTGTCATTTCCGTGCGATGTTTGTGTCTCCTTCCATTGGTCCGCCTTATATCATATTTATTCTACTTCTATTATTTCCAGTAGCTCTCCCTCGTTCAGCCCATTTTTGCCCCTCCCATCATTGTTGTCCCCCCACCTGTGCTTGCGGGGGTCCTCCTAGAGGTGATCCCGATAGTGGTTGTCTTTGTTCTTGAGGTTCTTTATCTTCATACACCATCTCCTTCAATATCTTTGAAAACAAAATGGCGCCGCTGCCGGGGATCGAACCCGGGTCACCCGCGTGACAGGCGGGTATACTTACCACTATACTACAACGAACATTTTGTTTTCATAATTTTAGTGGTGTTGAAATGAATCAACGAGTTCATGGCTTGGTATTATCGGAATTCAATTCGATTGAAAGATTCAATGTGTTTCAAGTTTGGAAAATAAAATAAAAATAAAAATAAAGCAATTAAAATAGCTAAACTATCCTATAAATTGAAATAACAAGTTGGTAGGATGACTCGGTCGTATGCCTTAAATGAAAATGCAAGCAAGTAATGAAAATAAGAAAGAAAATGCAAAGTTTCACCGAGTACAAGCATGCAAGCACAAGGTACAACTATGCATAAAAACTCAAATAAAGCAAATTGACTAAAATTGAAAGCATGGATGTAAAGTGCAATGAAAATTAACAAGAAAGTTCAAAACTTTAAGGAAAATAACAAGCAACGAAGTCTAGATCTAAGATTTAAGCTAAAACTATGCATGAAAATAAAAATCAAAATAAAGCATAGGAAAAACTCAAAATCAAGATGATCCAAGAGCCGATCTATGATCTAGATGTGTCACTCATCTAGATTCCATAGCCAATTCATAAGTTTCATCATGAATTCAAGGTGCTAAGACAAAAAGCATGAAATGGAGAAAAATGCATGAAACATGTAAAATAACTTGAAATTAAACGATCTAGGCCTCAATCTATGATCTAATTGCGTCACTCAACTAGATTCCATGGATGATTCACAAGATCAAGCACAAATTCTAATACCTATGGCAAAAAGCATAAAACAAATGAAGAACAAAGCATGAAATTAAAAGAAATCTAGAGAGAGAAATTAAGTCCCAAACCCAAACTTGGGTTGGGAGGAAGTGTTTTACAAAATGAAAGAGAGGTTCTATTTATACAAGTTAATTAGGGGTAAATTGGTCAATTATGACATATGAGCTTGGATTTCCATGCATTGACCAAATTTGACCCAAAATGGTCAAAATAGACCATTTGGGTTGAGTTGGGCTCGATTGGCTCGGCAAAATTTCAAGGTGGCTCGGAGATGGGCGAGATGGCTCGGTCGTGGTCGGCAGCTGTCGGCAGGGGCTTGCGGGCAGAACTCGGCAGCTCTCGGCAGGCATGGCACGCGGGACTCGGTAGCTCTCGGTGGCACTCGGCAAGCATGCGCGCAGTGTATCGACTGGCTCGGCAGTCGATCGACTGCTCTCGGCAGGATGGGCACTCACTGGAAAGCAGTTGAGCCAGCCCTCGGCAGTCGATCGACAGCGCTCGGCATTCGTGCGCGGACATGCTCGGCAGCTCTCGGCCAGCGTCGGCAGGCCTGGGCGGACACGCTCAGCAGCTGTCGGCCAGCGTCGGCAGGCCTGGGCGGACACGCTCGACAGCTGTCGGCCAGCGTCGGCAGGCCTAGGCGGACACGCTCGGCAGCTGTCGGTCAGCGTCGGCAGGCCTGGGCGGACACGCTCGGCAGCTGCCGGCAGCTCTCGGCAGCTGTGCGCGGGAGTGCTCGGTTCGGGCCGACTCGGTTCGATTTTCGGGCCTCGATGCCTCCACCTATAAAATGTGAATATAAAGCATAAAAAACCATGATTTACCACAAACCTCAAGCTAACCGGACCATTTAACCACATTAAATATAAAATTAACAAGAAACACGAAAAACAATAAAACAAGAAAATAAACGTATAACCTAACGAAACTCAATTAAAAACTACTAAAATCAACATAAAATCTTAATTAAAAACACTAGACAAACACCACAATTACATGCAAAATAGGTGCCTACATCACTCAGTTTAATGCCCATAATTATTGTGGAACCTACAAAAGAACTGAGGTTTTCGGTTAGTAGGAACTGGCGTGTAACCCTCGGGCCATCTGATAGCATCCGGTACTTGGATCTCCATAATTATGAACATTTTTGCTTGTGGCATCGCCAAGGGTGTGAGGTTTATGTCCTCCCTCCGTACTCTTCCTCCACTTCTTGTTGCCCCTCAAAAATCTGCTCTAAAAGTTAAGAGTGCCCGAGCAGCTCGCCTTGTATCTCTCCTAGGCTCCGACCTCCTGGGTGCTACTCTCTCTAATTCTGCGTTCTCCTGTCCGAAGCGCAATCTATGCTCCTCTTCGGCTTCCTACACATGTATGTAATTCATGCACCTATCCAAGACCTCCTCGAATGTATGTGTAGATCGCTTCGCCAGCGATGTTCGCAGACCTCCCATTCTTAAGCCCTGATGTAAAGCTCCCACCTTCATCTTATCCGTGGTTGCGGGAACCTCCAAAGTAGCCCTAGTTGGAAACATAACTCTTCAAAGTTTCCCTAGCTCGTTGCACCATTGAAAAAAGAGATTGCCCGGTCTTCGTATATAGCTTGGCTCTAGCGAAATGCTAAAAAGTCCGACTTCAAGACCTGGAACCTAGTTATCCTCCCCGGTGCTCGCTAATGGATCCAGTCCTGCGCTAATCCCCTCAAAATATATAGGAAGGACCTACATGCTACATCGTCAGTATATTGCCTCAACACCACCTCATTCTCAAAGCTCTGCACATGACGTGTAGGGTCCGATATCCCCTCATAATAGAAATCCAACCCCTTATATCCAAGAGGTAAAGCCACTCTTAATATCCTTTTTGAGAACGGATGACCCATTGACTCCTCTCCTCCTACTCCTATGACCTTCTTCTGTAATGCTCGTACTGCCTTTTGTATATCCCTCAATACGCGGGATGTATGTAACACCTCATCCTCTTCTACCTCCGTGTGATGCTGAAAGGTTCTTCTTTGCAGCCTATTATTTAAGAACTATGTGTTGTTGTTTTGTAAATTTTTAGTGGTGATGAAAATAAGGGGTTCATATCTTGGTATTATCGGAATTTGATTTATTATAGGGATCTATGTATTTTTAGCTTGAGAAACTAAAGGGAAAACTAAAATAAACAAAATTAAAGTAAGTAAAGCAAAGTGAAATGAAGAACTAAGACTAACTATGAAAGTAAATGCAAGTATTTCGGATGCTTCATGCGTGTGCCATATTGAAATTGCAAACAATAATCAAAATAAACAATAAAAAGCAAAGTTCCACAAAGTAAAAGCATGAAAACCTAAGGTACAACTATGCATGCATGATCATAAAATTTGAAATAATGCACATTAACAAAAATCGAAAGCACCAATAGAAAGAGCAATAAAAGTTGACGTGAATGTTAAAAACATTTCGAAAAATAAATAGAAACGAAGAGTAGATCTAGGACTCAACATAAAACCATGCATGAAAATAAAATAAAAAATAAAGCATATGAAATACTTAAAAAAAAAATCAAGGACCCGTTCTATGATCTTGGTAAGTCACTCACCTAGATTCCATAGCCAAATCACAAAATCTAACAATAAATCTAAGAGCTGAGGAAAAATTCATAAATTGAAGAACAGGCTTGAAATTGAAGAAAAAGGATGAAAATAGTGAAAAACTTACTTGAATTAAGAAAGAGAATCCAAAATCTTGAATGAAATCACAATCAAAATAAAATTCAAGTGATGACTTGAATTCTTCTTGAACTTACAAACCCAATGAAAAGTTTGAATTTAAATTTAAGATCTAAAGAGAGAAAATTAGGTCTAAACCCATGCAAGAGATGGGAGGAGATTTTGATGCCTTGTTGGTAAAAGATGTATGGTTTATATAGTTATTTGTAGGGGCAAAACTGTAAAAATGCCAAAAACCTCCGCAATGTGGTCGATCGACTGAACTGGAGTCGATCGACAGGTAGGTAGTCGATCGACTGCCTTCGGCTCGGCAGGTTGCTCGCAGTTGTTCAGTCAATTTGCTCCTCTTCAGTCGATCGACTGGTAGTCAATCGATCGACAGGGTTGCAGTCGATCGACTGCTATGCTGTTGAAATGAGTTGGTCTATATCGAGCAGTCAATTTTTGGTGGCTTTCAGTTGATCGGCTAGATGGTCAGTCGATTCTGGTTGCTTTCGGCTCAGTTTTCTCGTTTTGACACGGATCTTGGGCCTCGATGCCTTAGCTCGAACCTAGGCGCATGCCGACACATCTTGGCGCGGATCTAATTCATTAAGCCACCTACAAAATAAGAATTTTGAACTTAAAAACCCAAGAATCACACAAACATCACCAATATTGTATACATAAGGCTCAAATCATAAAAAACAAGAAAACAACCTAAAAGCTTAACGAGAGTCGACTCAAAACTACTAAAAACGACACTAAGTTCTAACCAAAAGCATGAGAAAAATATCATAATTACATGCAAAACAACCACCCCACATTATCGGTTTGTATGTCTTCGAACAACGAAAATAATCGAGAATGTACATGCAATGAACATTATGTAAAAAGGAAAATCCCTGTGCTTATCCTAATTAATATGATGAAAGTATCAACATAAACTCGTTATCGCCAAACATTGCTCGTATTACTCCTTCTCAAATGAGAACCAAATCGATGAATTCCTCACAGATGGAATTTTGAGGGTGTTCGCTCAATTCACTCAAGTGTTTAGTTATATGGGATGTGTATATGCTCGAATCAGACAATGCATGCACCTTGTCAAGATTTCACAAATTGGAAACTCAGAATCACCCATTGTACATGACCAAACAAGAATCTAAAGAGGTATTTATTTTTGGTTGTAATGTTGGCTCTTTGGTAAGGTATGGAATATATGGATATAGTGGCTAACACATGATCAAACGTGATCAATAACACAAAAAACCCTAACTTCTAGAACTCGAAGCTTATGATCGCTTCACCCTTCCCAGATTACCAAACTTTCATTCGAAACCCTTTTGTACTTTCACACGTTTTCCCGACTTTTACTTCAAAACACTTAGAAGATTTTTGAATTTGCTTCTTTTTACTAAACTTAGCCTTTTTGAACATTAGGTTTTTCACTTAAACGCACGCTTTATCACTTTTCGTGACTTGTGTTGGAGTTTATTTCCCTTTTATTTCATTTTTGTGTATAAGAAACTCAAAACCCAAAACCCACAATTTATTTCCCACACATTTCTAGTCAACTAACAATATACACTCTCATCTCATAATATATGAAGATATAAGAGCTAAAATCGATCTCAGCTAACAAGAAATGGGGCGTAGGCTTAAGGGGGCTCATTTGGAATTCTTAAGTAGCTTATATATTTGGATATGGACAGAATAAGGGTGATATATGTGCCTCGAGGTCATTTCCAGATTTAACCATGTTCGAGCAAAATCAAGCCACCTCAATGCAATTTCCATAAAAATGCAAGCAAAGCCGATAATTCACACAAGGCTACTCACTAGTTTGCACCGAGTTTTGGAGAAAAAATCAAAAGAGATTTTAGAGCTTTGCAATCTTTTCACGAGTACATGTTGATTATATATATGTGTGTGTGTGTGTGTGCGGGTTTTGGATGAAGCACAAAAATTCAACTCCTCACACAAGATGGTATATACATGTAAAAACTCGACAAGTAAACTATTCAAACCTCCAAGCAAGTGGTGATTGCTCAACAATGTAATACACATACAAGCCACAAAAACGACTCAACCATATAAATGCGCATTTAGTAAGCGTCACTTCGCCAAGAATGTGTCTCTTCGCCAAGGCTCGAGTTAAGAAAGACAAATCATGCTTTGTGACACCCGGACCCTAACTACCTACCCACCCCACACTTACACCATGCAATGCCTCATTGCATTTTAATGAAAATCAAGTAAAAGGAGGGTGAAATATAAGCTTCCTTAACCGAGCGAGTTTGGGCCGAGCTCAGTGGGGTCAAATTAAGCATACAAGAAAAAACTGAGCATGGCTTTCTTCTCCCGGATCCATGAACGCTACTAACTCATCAATTCAGCAAAAGTTGGAGTCGGGAAACAAAACACTATAAAAGAAAATCACACGATGTCAAAAAAACGAGAAAATATGCACATGAATCAAACAAAACTAAACCAAGGACTAAAAACAAAGACAACACAAATTTTTTAATTTTTAATTTTTTGAATGTTTTTGGATTTTTATAATAAGAAAGTAAGAAAGAAATAAATGTAAAAAAAATAAAAGAAATAAACAAAAAGAACATGGGTTGCCTCCCAAGAAGTGCTTGTTTTACGTCGTTAGCTTGACGAACTCCCTTTTTTGTCATGGTGAAAAGAGAACGGGAGGATCCACCGAAGCCATATCCTCTTTGTCAGGAGGGTCCAATCTTCAAAATGTTGTCGGGGTGTTGCATAGCCCAAATGACACTTGGTGAAAAGCAAACATTCCAAAGGTCATCTTAGCTCGATCTTCGGGTGGAATGGTGGTTTTGTAGTACTCCGACATCTCATCTAAAAACCAATAGGAATAATGGCCGGATAGTGTTCCAAACAGGCAAGTAAAAGTCGTCTTGGGTAGATCTTCGGGTGGAGTTGTGGTTTTGAAGTGACCCGATGCCTCATCTAAAACACAAAAGGAATAATGTTCGGCTATCTTGTCCATCATTTGGTCGATAAGAGGGGGATGGAAATGATCTTTCTTGGTGGCCGTATTTAACTCCTTAAAGTCGATCAACATCCTCCATCCCGTTGTAGCCCTCGTGGCCAACAACTTTCCTTTTTTGTCCTCGACAATGGATATACTGCTCTTCTTTGGTACTAAGAGAACAAGACTCACCCACTCACTACCAGCAATTTCGAGTATTAAGCCTTCCTCCAACAATTTCAATTTATCATTTTCCACTATCTCCTTAAAATTTTGATTTAAACGCCCTTGGAATTCTTGAGAAGGTTTGGCATCTTTCTCCAAAGTGATTGTATGCATGCAAGTCAAAGGGCTAATTCTCTTAATAACTTCACCAAATAGCACCCTTATGAACCTTAAGCACTTCAATCGACCTCTCCTTTTCTTCTCGATTTGAATTTGCAAAGATAATAATTGATTTGCTCTCCTCTTCTTCTCGATTCAAATTTGAAAAGATAATAATCAATTTGCTCTCCTCTTCCTCCAAATAGACATGCTCGAGGTGAGATAGGATAGGCTTAAGCTCGGGCTTGTGCCTCCTCTCGACCTCATTGGGGGCTAACTCGAACAATTCACCGATCCCCTCAAGATAATCTTCAAGCATATCGATGGGTTCGACTCCCATCCCATCATCAACAGTCTCCACCTCCTCCGCCAGAATTTTGTCCTTTCCCTCAACGACACATACACAATCTCTCTTACTCAAATCTTGGGCACATTGAAGCACAAATGAATCATCGTTACAAACAAGGGGCTCATCATCCTCTCCACAACCTTTAACTTTAACACAAGCCCCCGGGTCAAGCTCATCCTCAATGCTCATTTCCTCCATATAAACTTGTTCGACAAATTTTCGGAGCACATCCATTTTTAAAAAATCCTTAAAAGATATGTGTGATGTATAGAGCATAGGGGCCTTAGAAGTTGTTGGCTTGTAGGCATTCGAGGATTTTTGTAGGTCATCAAGGAGGCCCTTTTCCAACGTGGGACCCACGGGAGTAGAATCGGGAGGACTAAGAACATTAGGAATAGACACCACCTCCTCCTCGGATGGCGGGGCAACCTTATTATCAACTACCCCACAACTTCCAAGGAACGTGACCGCAAGAGGATGCGAAGGTTGGCTCGACAATTTTTCTTCCTCATTTGCTTGATTTATCACATTGACGTCGCTTGCTAGTTGCCCCATGTTAGTATTTAACCCAAGAGGCATAGTTTCAAGAACATACCTAGTATCGAACGAGGCCGACGTCAGGAGAAAAGATTGCATAATGACCAAGAGATTCGGATCGAGAGGTAGAGTAGGAGCAATCAGCGGAATAGGCGGACGAGACGGGTCCACGTGAGGAGTAACACCCGCATTTGTATAGTCATAACTAAAATCTTGTTGCATGCATAGGATGAGAAAGAGGATTATGAGCCGGAGGTGTAGCAAAAGAAGGTCTAGCACAACTGGGTACCGCTTCATAACCATGACCCCATACACTTCCTCTGAATGAGGCATCGGCATATTGAACGAGGGAGGTGAGAGACAAAACGTGGTATCAAGACCAAAAATTATAAATGATGCACACAGAGGATTCAGTTTTGGGCGAGATAACATAGCGAGACGAGACTCCAAAGCTGCTAATTTCTTTTTCAACTCAAGCTTCCAAGAGGAAGAAACTTCACTCACTTCATTAGCACTATAAAATATTGCTTGAGAAGAATTTTGCTCGGAAGGGAGGGATACTGAATCGAAATTTTTTGCGTTTAAAAATGAAAAGCTCGTCCGCAAGAGAACAGAGCTATTGTAGGCGATAAGTTGACTCGAGTCGAATCACAAGGAAGACTAATCGGAAACTATTCCGGTGTTCGATTTTACGTACGTAGAAACGGAAAATAAAAACTAAACTAAACTAAACACTCAATCGAATAGAGTTTGAGGTTTTCTAACATCTACGAGCAATAAAATTAAAATCTTTTAAAAACGAAAAAGAAAAGCAAGGGTCTAGTGCGCCGGAATCGTCTACACGATCGGGGTTTTCAGTCCCGATGGTTCTAAATGACCCTAAGCACACTAGACCAATAAACTCAACCAACAAGCATCATCATATTCAAAAGCATCACCAAAAGTTCAGCCATCAAACAGTAACACGATTGGTATTAAAATAAACGAACAACTAATATAAAGAGAGCATTCATCAAGAAACGATTGCGATATACGAATTGAAAGCTTGAAGGTAACGATGTTCAAACTATCAACTAACTACATACTACAAACTATCTATCTAACATCTAAAGTCTGAAATCTAAGAAACTAAAACGAAAATACAGAAAGTAAAACAAAGACAAAGAACAAACGAGGAATTGACGACTCGAACTTGCAATCTTCGACTCTTCAACCCGAATTATGCGCGTAATTGAAATGGTGGCATGAACCGAGGGTTATTGACAATATCTGGACCTTTCCCCCTCGTCCCAGCACTTGAAATGAAGAAAACCACTAGCTTTTATAGATTTTCCGAAAATAACCGCTCAAACTACCGGAGCATCAACGGTGCATCGACAGTGCATCGATCGACGCGGGCCAGGATGCACGGGTCGACAGTAAGTGCGTCGTTCGACGGAGCTAGGATCGACGCTTCAGAAGCTTTGCATCGATGGTGCGTCGACTGACAGGGTGAAGCTTTGCGTCGACGGTGCTTCAACTGAGCATGTGCGTCGACCATGTGTCGACAGTGCATCGACAACCGCGGGCGCAGCGTTGACCTAGCGTCGATCGACGCGAGCGGTTCTCGACATCGACGCGGGCGCTGCATAGCGGCGCCTGCAGGGCTTCGGCTCATTGCTCGTCCTTTTTTCCTCGTTTTGAATTGAAATACTAAAATTAAGCAAAATTAGATTATTTCATATATGATAACGTAAAAACACATTTAACACCAAAAGAAATGAAAAACATAAAAAGGAAGAAAAACGATAAAAAGATAAACCTAAAACACGTAAAATCACTCAACAAATGATGCAAAAACACACGAAAATCACATACAAATATGTACAAATAAACTCCCCCACACTTATCTTTTTGCTTGTCCTCAAGCAAAATCTAATCTAAACGTAGACAAGGAAAAGCTAATTACCCGACGACTTAATTACTAATGCATCCATATGATTCAAGAAGTTAATGCATTATATCAACCAAAAACTAAACCAAAAGGACGACACGATAACGTTGAGATAAGAGATTTAGACTAGCTTCCGAGCACCTAAAAGTAACGAGTTGACCTCCATGTACGTCACCCATCCATGCCTCGGCCAAAGTCTATCCCTGCTCAAACCGCCAAGTCGTCACCCGACTAGCCCAGTAATCTATACACCTCTTTAACAATACAATCTAAGAAATAAAAATAAAAATAAGAACTCAACTTGTACAAGGTTTTCTCTTCTTGTACTTATTCTTTCTTTTTCTTTTCTTTTTTTCTTTTTTTTTCTTCTTTTTTTTATTTTTTTTATTTTTTTTAAGAATAGTACCCATCAAGATGAGATACAACAAAATGAACATAATTTACATTAATTAACAGCGAGAGTTCATTAACTCCATTCTTCCGTTGCTAGGTGCAACTGATAGCATCTTTTCAATTTCAACACATGGAGTATTAACGTCTCCATAAACAAAAAATACATAAACTCCTATAGAGGTTTACTGAAAATGGGGCTAGTAAAGAATATTCGACTCTTTAGAACGAAACAAGAATATAACAGAAGACAAGACACTTCATAGACTATTTACACTTCATTCCCCACAATTACACTATTATTCGAACGAAAGTCTAAATATCCTAACCAAAGCATCTAACCACGTCACTTCGTCAAGGTTCCAATCAATATCAATACACATAACTCAAATCAACCACAAGCAAGCATACAAAAATTACTAACCAAACCAAGGACAAACCCCCCGCCACACTTAAACCATACTCCACATTGTATAAAATGAAAAATTAAGCTATGTATGGTAAAAGATAAGGGAAGGAGAGATACGTCCCTGAAATCGTGCTTGTGATGATGAGTTGAGCATCCAAGATCATCTAACGGGCTTCAAAGTCGAGGGGAACCTGAAACGAAAACCAAAAGAATGAAAACACACAAAAACAAATATGATTAAAAAGACTTGGGTTGCATCCCAAGAAGAGCTTAATTTAACGTCTCTAGCTTGACGACGTCCACGGTCGATGTCATCCCGGGTTAAAAATAGATGACGGTCGTGCCACGCCTTGGTATTTTCCAAGAGCAAGATTTGGTGATGATAATTATGAAGGCGGGCATAAAAATCACGTCCCGAGATGCCGCACACTCCTACTAGCTTTGGAGGTCGGAAACGCGAATAATTGATGACCTCGAATATGTCAAACGGCACTTGTATCATCGGGTGATCGGACACCTTCTCGACTATCTCGTCTACCACCTCAAAATCAAATTTCAATAAAGCTTCGGGTGGTTTAAAATGGGACTCAATAGTCTCACTCCCCTCCAAGATTAGGACAAAACTCCATCTTCTTCACCAAAAATAGGGAGACTCAAATCTCCAATATTTTCCGGGCACTCCTACGGCAACACCCCCACACTTTTATCCGCAATGTCATCAGAAATCGTAAAGGGGTGGATCTCAACCAACTCGTCAATCTTAGTCGTCTTATAAACCTCTTCCGAACAAATATCCACGGTAGGCTCTACCACATCAAATAACGTCACCTCATCTAAATGAGGTCGATTTACCTAAACTCGAGTTTCATGATAAGTTATACACGAATGAGATATAGGATAACAATCGTAGCTCGGGGTATAAGAATATAATTTGCAAGGAGCACACGGATCATTATATCTCGAATCGTGATATGTGGTTTGGGAAAAAACTGCGCGAAACTCGAAACATAAGAGTTTGATGTAAGAAGAAGAAACAGTTCGTAGCTCGAAGAATCAGAATTGGGTAGAGCATACGAATCATATCCCGTGGAAAAAGGTTCCAAACCCGGGTTATAAGAATTTTCATTAAATTTTGGGCAATAGGAACTTTGTAGTTCATCAAAGTGATTAAGTGAAACGTATGGATCATTAAAATTTGAATTGTAAAAAACTGAAGGTGGGACTAATTCTGATGAGTAGAACGACCCCATGAACTGATGCACTACTTCGTACCATATTTTCAAAGAATCAGGCTCTAAATTAGCCAACCATTCACTTGCCCGATCCTTTAATGTGAACATAAGAAGCCACATCATCACTTGATCCCATGTAAGTCCAAAAAGAGGGAATGTGCTGGTTATWGTTTCGTACTCTCGGATAAATTGGAGYGGGTCTTCGCTCGTAAATCCATGAAAAATYGGAAGTTGCTCGAGGTAAAATTCATCAAGATCGTACTCCCGCATTGCAAAGCTCAAAGGAATTTCCGGTYAAAACCCATGCCAATCGGACATTAAGCAAAACATCCTTCCATCAAAAGGTGGAATGAAAAAGTCATCATATGGTGAATCCGCCATCTTCAATCTAAAATCTCGAGTCTTCAAAAATGTGTCTACAAAGCACAACACTCAAAAACCGAGATTAAACGCATCAAAATTTAAAAAAATAAACAAAAACAAAATTCAACAACAATCACTAACACAAACAAACAAATAAAAGCAAACACCAAAAATCGTAGCCTTTAGCCTTCCCCGGCAACGCCGCCAAATTTTGAATCGAACTTTTTCGCGTTTAAAAATGAAAAGCTCTTCCGAAAGAGAACGGAGCTATTGTAGGCGATAAGTTGACTCGAGTCGAATCACAAGGAAGACTAATTGGAAACTATTCCGGTATTCGATTTTACGTACATAGAAATGGAAAATAAAAACAAAACTAWACACTCGATCGAATAGAGTTTGAGGTTTTCTAACATCTACGAGCAAWAAAATTWAAAGCTTTTAAAAACGAAAAAGAAAATCAAGGGTCTAGTGYGTCGGAATYGTCTASACGATCGGGGTTGTCAGTCCCGATGSTTCTAAATRACCCTAAGCACACTAGACCAATAAACTAAACSAACAAGCATCATCATATTCAAAAGCATAACCAAATGTTCAKCCATCAAACAGTAACACGATTGGTGTTAAAATAAACGAACAACTAATATAAAGAGAGCATTCATCAAGAAACGATTGCGAAATACGAATTGAAAGCTTGAAGGTAACGATGTTCAAACTATAAACTAACTACATACTACAAACTATCTATCTAACATCTAAAGTCTGAAATCTAAGAAACTAAAATGAAAATACAGAAAATAAAACAAAGACAAAGAACAAATGAGGAATTGACGACTCGAACTTCCAATCTTCGACTCTTCAACCCGAATTATGCGCGTAATTGAAATGGTGGCATGAACCGAGGGTTATTAACAATATCTGGACCTTTCCACCTCATCTGGCACTTGAAATGAAGAAAACCACCGGCTTTTATAGATTTTCCGAAAATAACCTCTCAAACTGTCGAAGCGTCGACGGTGCATCGACAGTGCGTCGATCGACGTGGGCCAGGCTGCACGCGTCGACAGGCAGTGCGTCGATCGACGAAGCTAGGATCGACGCTTCAGAAGCTTTGCATCGATAGTGCRTCGACTGACGGGGTGAAGATCGACGCAACTGAACATGTGCGTCGACCAAGCATCGACAGTGCATCGACAGTGCGTCAACCGATGCGGGCGCAGCGTTGACCTAGCGTCGATCGACGCGAGTGATTCTCGGCGTTGACGCGGGCGCTGCATTGCGGCGCCTGTAGGGCTTCCGCTCGTCGCTCGTCCTGTTTTCCTCRTTTTGAACTGAAATACTAAAATTAAGCAAAATTAGATTATTTCATATAAGATAACGTAAAAWCACATTTAACACCAAAGAAATGAAAAACAAAAAAAGGAAGAAAAACRATAAAAAGATAAACCTAAAACATGTAAAATCACACAACAAATGATGCAAAAACACACGAAAATCAMATASAAATATGTACAAATCAACTCCCCCACACTTAGCTTTTTGCTTGTCCTCAAGCAAAATCTAATCTAGAMGTAKACAAGGAAAAGCTAATTACCCGATGACTTAATTACTAATGCATCCATATGATTCAAGAAGTTAATGCATTATATCAACCAAAAACTCAACTAAAAGGACGACATGATAACGTTGAGATAAGAGATTTAGACTAGCTTCCGAACACCTAAAAGTAACGAGTTGACCTCCATATACGTCACCCATCCATGCCTCGGCCAAAGTCTATCCCTTCTCAAATCGCCAAGTCGTCACCCGACTAGCCCAGTAATCTCTACACCTCTTTACCAATACAATCTAAGAAATAAGAATAAAAATAAGAACTCAACTTGTACAAGGTTTTCTYTTCTTGTACTTATTCTTTCTTTTTCTTTTCTTTTTTTCTTTTTTTTTTCTTCTTTTTTTTTATTATTTTTTTAAGAGTAGTACCCATCAAGATGAGATACAACAAAACGAACATAATTTACATCAATTAACAGCGAGAGTTCATTAACTCCATTCTTCCGTTGCTAGGTGAAACTGATAGCATTTTTTTCAATTTCAACACATGGAGTATTAACGTCTCCATAAACAAAAAATACATAAAATCCTATAGATGTTTACTGAAAACGGGGCTAGTAAAGAATATTCGACTCTTTAGAACGAAACAAGAATATAACAGAAGACAAGACACTTCATAGACTATTTACACTTCATTCCCCACAATTACACTATTATTCGAACGAAAGTCTAAATATCCTAACCAAAGCATCTCACCACGTCATTTCGTCAAGGTTCCAATCAATATCAATACACACAACTCAAATCAACCACAAGAAAGCATACAAAAATTACTAACCAAACCAAGGACAAACCCCGCATATCACGATTCTAGATATAATGATCCGTGTGCTCCTTGCGAATCATATTCCTATACCCCGAGCTACGATTGTTATCCTATGTCTCATTCGTGTATTACTGATCATGAAACTCGAGTTGAGGTAAATCGACCTCATTTAGATGAGGTGACGTTATTTGATGTGGTAGAGCCTACCGTGGATATTTGTTCGGAAGAGGTTTGTAAGACGACTAAGATTGATGAGTTGGTTGAGACTCGCCCCTTTTCGATTTCTGATGACATTGCGGATAAAAGTGTGGGGGTGTTGCCGTTGGAGTGCCCGGAAGATATTGGAGATTTGGGTCTCCCTATTCTTGGTGAAGAAGATGGAGTTTTAGTGACAATCTTGAGGGGAGTGAGACTATTGATTCCCATTTTAAACCACCTGTAGCTTTATTGAAATTTGATTTTGAGGTGGTATACGAGATAGTCGAGAAGGTGTCCGATCACCCGATGATACAAGTGCCGTTTGACATATTCGTTGTGATCAATTATTCGCGTTTCCAACCTCCAAAGCTAGTAGTAGTGTTCGGCATCTCGGGACGTGATTTTTATGCCCGCCTTGGTGATTATCATCACCAAATCTTGCTCTTGGAGAATACCAAGGCGTGGCACGACCATCATCTATTTTTAGACCCGGGATGACATCGACCGTGGACGTCGTCAAGTTAGAGACGTTAAATTAATGGCTTCTTGGGAGGCAACCCAAGTCTTTTTAATCTTATTTGTTTTTGTTTGTTTTTGTTCTTTTTGTTTTCGTTTCAGATTCCCCTCGACTTTGAAGCCCGTTAGATGATCTTGGATGCTCAACTCTTCATCACAAGCACTATTTCAGGGACGTATCTCTCCTTCTCTTATCTTTTATCATACTTAGCTTAATTTTTCATTTTATACAATGTGGACATTGTATGGTTTAAGTGTG
>BMAC01000478.1:2356-92736 GCA_014905375.1 Phtheirospermum japonicum
CCTGTGGATGGCGCACCTGAGGATAGACAACATGTATTTTGGGTGCCTGCTGATGACTATTATTTTAAGCTCTCCCAAAAATTAGAGGTAATTAATATTATCTATTTATGTTTATTAAATATACCAATTAAAGTTGTAAAACATATTTATAAATAATTATACTATAATTATATATTATTATTTAAAGTTATATTATTTTTTATATATATAATGAAAATTATATCATGTATTTTAAATTAATATAATATAATTTTTAGACAGTAAAAAGTAAAAATGATACAATAATTGGTAATTTTATTGAAAAATTTTGTTTGGAAAAGAAAAGGCAGAAAAGAAGACACAAAGATGGAGATTTAATCAGGGTTCTCTTATTTATCAAACACTCCATTTATATAAGTATAAAATACATATTTACATAATATATTAAGATAACAAATAACTAAAACCTCCTTCATCAGATACTTGTTGATGTAGGCAAAGGTTGAAATGGTGCTTTATTGTTGCTCTGCTAAAACCTTCCAAAGTAACCAAACCCAATGGAAAAAATAAAACTTGGTCAAAGAAAAAAAGAGTATAACACACCTATGTTGAGACTCCCCTTAAATTCTATACATCTCTCTGATGTACATCTATCAATAGAACTTCGAAATTAATATATACATTTATCAAGTGAGCTCTGAAAGTCTCCACTTCCTCAACTTACTTGACCCTTGAAGTAGCAAAAATGAGAGTTAGTGGTCACCCTAGCGGTTACCATTACCGCTACCCTTACCGCTGAAGGTGGACAGAGAGCTCCCAGACCAAGCTGACGGTAACCTTAACGGTATACCTTACCGCTAGTTCCACCGTTAGGAAATGACAAAGAGGTTTAGCGGTGTACTTAACGGTTACTTTCTTACCGCTACCAACACCACTACGGATGGACAGATAGGGTTAACGGTATAGTTAGCGGTAACCCTTACCGCTAGTCTTACCGTTATCGGGCCCAGAAAACCGACTTAAACCTAACTTGCGGCCAAGTTTTGCAAAAACTATATAAACCCCTATGTATTTCGAATTTTTACACACTTTATTATATTTCTAGGGTTTCAAGGACTCTTAGGGGCTGACAACCCCAATGAGTGTCCTTCTATTTTCTTAGTTACTCTTCATAAGTTTCACCTTCAAATTCTTAGGTTTTAGATTAATTAGATTAGTTCTTAGGTAGTTTAGATCAAAGATTTCTTCAATCAAACGATGTTAATTCGCCTTCGTTAATTAGTAAGTTCTTATTTCCCTTGCTCTTTAATTTAATTCCCTTGCTTTTATTAGTTTAGTTAATTCTCTTAGATAATTGATCTTCAAAACCTTATATTTTTTGTGTTCATGACGAATTATGCTTTTGATTGTTTTGAGATTGTGATATTGATTATGTTAATGATAGTTGGCTAGATCTTATGGGTCTAGAGCCTAGATTCGTTTAAAACCATCAATTGGGTATCCCCAAGAGGTCGTGGAGACGATTCGAAACTCTAGAACCATAGTTTTCTTAAATTGTTTTAAGTCTTTTAATTATTTTGCTCTTAATTTACATAAACTCTAGATTTAATTAATTAGGTCATAGCTTAAGTAATATTTAGATTTAATTTATTGCTCTTAGTTTAATTAATCTCTAGTTCTTATAACTCTCAAACAAAAACTCCTTGTCCGCGTGTTTAGATTAGCCTTATTTTTTTTTTCTTATTCTCTAAATCAAACATAAAACGAACTTCTGAATCTAGTCTTCCTCGAGAGATTGACTCGGTTTAGCTTACCAACCTACATACGAACTCGTACTCTTGTGAGCGAGCTTCTGAATAGTTGACAAGTATTTATAAAGTAGGCACAGAAAAGCTTGAATCAAAATTTTGGCGTCGTTGCCGGGGAGGGCTAAAGGTTTTAGTTTTTGTGTTTGCTCTTCGTGACCTCAACTTATATTTTTATTTGTTTCATTTATCTTTAATATTTGATTGTGATTTCTCTTTTCATTTATTTTTATTATTTTCCACTTGTATGTTTAATCTTGTGCGTTGAGTGTTGTGTATGTAAGGTACATCTCTTGAAGACTAGGTTCAACGACCGAAAAAAGTAAAATAAAATAAAAAAAAGTATTACCCGTACGATATACCACCATACGACTGGCGTCGTACCCTTCGACCGACTATTCCATTAAGCACCGCGATGCAGAGTTACTATCCTGACGAGTACGACCAAAAGTACCTCCCGGTTTTTCATGGGCTTCGGAGCGAGGATCCGCTAAAATTCATCCAAAAGTACGAGGACATCACCCAGAGTTCCCCTCTTCTCGGGCTTATTAGAGATCAAGTGAGGATGCGACTTTTCCCTTTCACACTAAATGATCGGGCAAAGAAATGGTTGGGAAAATTAGAGCCTGGTTCCTTGAAAATGTGGGAGGAAGTATACAATCGATTTATGTGGGCGTTCTACTTACCTAATGAAGTATGTGATCGTTGTAGAGCCCAAGGACATTTGGCGAATGCATGCATAGTACCATTTTACGATGAGCCATAGGAGACGGTTGTCGCCATCCAGAATTATACGAGCTACGATTCATATTTCTCTCCCGAGTCGATT
This sequence comes from Phtheirospermum japonicum, assembly GCA_014905375.1. NCBI lineage: Eukaryota > Viridiplantae > Streptophyta > Magnoliopsida > Lamiales > Orobanchaceae > Phtheirospermum > Phtheirospermum japonicum. The sequence continues at coordinate 4,970 of BMAC01000478.1, forward strand.
CCTTCCTACCCGAGCTATGAAGACTACCATCTAAATGATCAAATAATGGTGGGGCAGCAAGATCACGAAGTCGAGATCATATGTCAACAAGGCGAAATTGTGCAATTAACTGTGCAGGATTATGATTTTTCTGAAACTGCAAGGAACATAGAGGAAGCATGTCGTCAAGTCGAGGCTTATATAGCAAGAAGGGTAGACGAGAGAAATAAAAGTCAACCAGAGATGATGATTCTAGATGTAATTGAGCCCATCTTGGATGTTGAGAGTTCGATCTTTGAAGATCATTTGGGAGATATTTTTAAAGAGAAAGTTATAGAGGATCTGGTTGTGCTCACTCCTCTTGTGCTTTGTTATGAATTGTTTGATAATAATGTTGAGGTGTTGCCGTTAGAGAGCTCAAAGGATGTTGAAGATTCGAGCCTACACGAGCTCAGTGCGAATGGAGGAGTCAAGGTGGCAGTTTTCGAGAAGGATGAGATGGACGAGCCTCTTATTATGCCACCTGAAGCGTTGATCGAAATTGAGGCTGAGATGGTGGTAGAGGCAATCGAGAAGAATACCGACCCGCCTCCCCTATGCCAGGAAATGACATTAAATATTTTTCAAAATATTGAGGGTGATATTTGATGTCAACTTTTCTTCCTCTTTCCATTGATGCTTTCAATTTGTGTTGATTTTGATTATTTAGGATTTTATGACCATGCAACATGGTTGTACTCTAGTTTACTTTAGTTGTACTTGATGAAACATTGCTTTTACTTACTCATTTTCAATATGGCTTTAGATTTTCAATTCGAGGCATCCGACCAACTTGCACTTTACATTGTTAGCTAGTCATTTACATGTTTCATTAGATTTAATTGCATTTAATTGCTTTAATTTGCCTTATTTGCATATCATTGCTTTTATTTCCATTTTCTTTTAATCTCCAAAGCTACAAACACATTGAATCTTTCAATCGAATTGAATTCCAATAATACCAAGTCAAATGAACCTTTTATACCACTAAAAACTACAAAACACGGTGTGGAGAGCGGTGGTGGGCTGGGGTAGAATTTTTTTGGGCCGGAAATGAATTGTGTTAAAAGTTTAAGGATATGCTTTTGAGAATTAGATAGAGTCTTGAACCCAATTGAAGATTTTAAAAACTTTAATTTGACCCCTCAAAGTTTCAATATAGTCCTCAATAATTAACTTTCCAGTATTCACAAATTGGACCCAAGACCAGATTCTTTAAAACTTCAGATTGACCCCACAAACTTTTCAAAGTTCTAAAAATCTCATTTTGACCCCAATTACTTTATTAATTTTTCAAACCCGTACAACTTTCTTATTTTTGGGCCGAAATGGGTCAAACGGCTTTCAAATAGTTTCAAATTCGAACCATAGCTTCGTTTTAACATCTTTCTACGTAAGACATATCCAAAATTACAAATTTACCTTTTGAACTCCATATTTCAAGAATTGAGGCCCGAACATTCTTATCATCATATTCTGCATTGTAGATTATTATTAGTTTCACTTCTAAATGTCTTAGGAACTTAGATATTACTCTAATATATGTTATATTTATAATTTTCATAAATATATTATATTTTAGGACTCAACATGGGCTTTTATTCAGAAGTGACGAGGCCTTTCATGTACTGATCGGAAACCTCCTAAAGTCGTCGTAACTATATGCTTGATTCAGGAAAGAACTTAAATGAATGTGAGTAAAACTTTCTTAACTGGGGAGTTTGAATATCTTCAAATCATAATGTGTTGTTTGTGCTTGCCTGTGAGTAAAGTATTTTTAACTGGAAAGTTTGAGATTTCCAAATCGTGAAGCACTTATTGTTTAAACATATTCTTCTACTTGTATAAGCCTTTTGAAAAATAGTATTTTAAGGGAAAATATGAAAGTGTGCTTTGACCTTGTACTTAATCATAAGTCCAATCATATAATCTTATATCAAAGGTTATTAACATCATTTGAACTCGACCGTTGTTATCGGTTGTCTTGTTACTGTCAACTGTTACTGTCTGCCAACTATTAAGGTCTATCACTATCACTATCTGTCAGGCACGAGTATTTTTGGCAATCAATCGAGCAGGTTGCCTGTAGTTCTTGCTTGACTACTCGTGGTACTTATGATTAACATGTTCTTGTGGTTATTTTTAGTAGCGTTTTAGTATCTTTTTTTATCAGTGTTTTTGGTATAAGTTGGACCGTTCGAGCTTAATTTCGTACATTTAGATTTCTGACTTATTTTACCGTGTTTTGATCTAATTGATGCAAAATAAGTGATTATTGGATGTTTTTCACTTTACAGCTAAGTACCCGGGAGTGTTCAGCGCGTTAGGGATAAAGTACAATGATCGAGAGGTGAAGATCGAGCTTTCCGGTGAAAAGTAGCAAGTCGTGGAGTTAATGGTTACCCCTAACGGTTGTACCAACCGTTAATACCAACCATTAGTCTTAACCATTAGTAGCAGGCCCGAAAGACAGAAAAGAGGCTAACGGTTGCTCTAACCGTTAGCAACCAACCGTTAACGGGGCCCAGAATGCAGCAGACAGGCTTTTCGGCCCAGATCACAGAAAACCCTATAAATACCTCTTTTAATCCGAATTTCGGGTAGCTAGGTCTGCATGTACACCTTCTAACCCTAACTTCAGAGGATAATCCGAGGGTTTCAAGACGGACAACAACTACAAAAGGCGACGATCAAGGAACGACGAGGATTCGACGACTACGAGTTCTCGAGCCATTCAACGTCGATTCATCCATTGGAGTCCTGTTCGCTCCGTCCTCTCTTCGGAATAACCGAAGATCTTACGATTTCCAGTAGTTTAAACGAGTACTTTGAACGTTTATTCAAGTTTCTTAGTTTTTCATCATTAGTTTTCAACGTTAGAATATTGCTTCGTTTATGTTCGTATTGTTGCTTCGTTTGGATTTATTGAACTATTTGGTTGATCGATCTTAGTTTATATTCCGTAATTCATGTTTTATATTGGATGTGTGCTATTCTGTTGGCTTGAGTTTAGTTTATGCATGCAGGTTCATAGTTTGTTAGTTCAGAATTGTTAAAGGTTACAGCTAAAGGTTACTCCAACCTTTAACAGCAACCTTTAGCGGTTAGTTTAGTTATTTAGAATTCGATTTTCATGCAATCCGTTAGTTTAATTTATTAGTTATATTTCCAGTTTCAGAGGTTTAAATTAAGTTTATAATTAGTTAGGTTTATCTGTTGGTTGGAGATTAGTTTACGTATGCAGTTTACGTTGAGTTTTTACCAACAGTTAGTGTTAACTGTTGCTGTTAACTGTTACTGTTAACGGTTGGACCAACAGTTAGCAGTAACCGTTAATTCTAGCGGTTGCAGGTAGCAACAGTTAGCGCTAAAGGTTGCAACAGTTAGCAGTTTTTCACTTAATTGTTTAGTTTAAATTGATGTTTCTGAATTATTTCTTAGTCATTGAATTAGTTATTAATTGCTTAAGTTTATTTTATTAATTAGATAATTTATTTCAGTTTAGTTAATTAATCTAGTTTAGTTCTTTAAATTCGTAGTTAATAAATCTCATCAAACACCCCCCCATTTGTGTGTGTTATCTGAAACTGAACAAAACTATTCAAGATTCCGATTGTATATTTCTCGAGAGACGACTCGAGTCAATTTACCAACCTACGCGTGACCCCGTTCTCTTGTGGGCAAGCTTTTGAATTTTTGACACATTTTCATAAGTAGGCAACCAAAAAGCTTGAATCAACCTATTCCTATTTTTCCTGGTCGGGCGGGAGACGACGACAAGATTTGGGTCGTAGATTGGGTATATTCCGAAATATGACTTACCCTGGGTCCCCATAGCTAAAGGGATGTCGAGACTACTGGGAGGGATAAGGCGACTGAAGATTCGGCCTATTGGAGTGTCATCTTTCATGGTGAGTAGAAACATGTGGGTCAATGTTTGATTGACATCGATTCTACATTTATGTGAGTTAAGGCTCTGAAGCTAAGTGCCATGTGTGGGATCCACCTCTAGAGTCCTTCGGGAGCTAAGTGCTACGCGCGGGAGCTACCTCTAGAGTTCTGTACCCGGACACTCACTAATGGGTCTGACTATTTTAGAACGGGACGAATTTTCCCTGTCTGTTCAATGGTTAACTGTTTCAATTGATTTCTTAAAAACAAGTTAGTATTATCTTTTTATTCTAAATGTGATTAATTTTTGAGAAAATTTATTGTTTATTTAATTTTAAAATATTTTAATTTTGAAGCTGCTGACTAGAGTTTTGTTAAACGAATGAAAATAATTTTGCACACCAAGTGTTTTGATTATTTTATGAAAATTATTTTCTAAACTCTTGTCAATTTTATATTTTAAAAGAAAATTTTCATTTCATTTGCATGCCCTCACTGAGATCTTTTAGCTCACACTCCCGTTTGTTTTAAAAAACAAACTCTCCAAATATCAACGATAATGCGAATGATGTTGACTTCGGTTTTCAAGATGAAGACTAACTCGTTTAGAGCTTTCTTTTGTTGACTTCCTTTTATTGTGTTTTATGTATATGAAAGCGAATTTAAGGTGAGAGTTTGTTTTATTTATTTACTTTATTATTATTAAGGTAGTATTTTACTTGGGGCATTACAGTGAACAATAACTTGATAACTACCTACACGATTTTTGGGTCAATTTCTCAGGGAATCATTTATATGGTTGCACATGCTACCTAAAGTTTCTAATAATACTTGCACATGGGATAGATTTTTTTTAACAAATCCCGACTATTTACGAATATTTAGTTTGTATCTATCAGTGTCGATCACTATTCATTCATTAGCATGAAAAGGTTGAGAATTCTCTTCTTTTCGATATAATTATAAGTGGAACAAATAATATAATTTACAAATACTTTTTTCATAACTTGAGTTGAAAATTTATATGATATTCATTTAATTAAATATCCTTTTTAGAATTAATATATCTATTTTTTTACAAACATGTGTCTTACATGGGTGTTATACCAGTGTGTGTGTGTGTGTGTATCCCATATATATTACTGTAAAATCCTTCTATAACCTATGTATCTACTTCTCACGCTTCGCCTACATAGTAAGAAATTTTGGCGCTTCGCTGTCTTATGTGTTATCTAAGCCTTAAATCAACCTAATTTGATATTTTCATATTATTATATTTTACCTAATTTATAATCTTACTTTTATTATATGTTATCTAATTCAATATTCTCGTTATATAAAAATATAAATAAGTCATATATAATCTTTCCATAATCTAACTTAGTTATCCTATTTAAAAATACAAATTATATATAAGATAATTTTAATTACAAAATAGAATTAAAAATTATAAGAATAATAACATAAATTGTATTTGTAATCAAAGTTAAAAAAAAAAAAACAGAATTTCAAATAATATTCTAAATAGTAAATTACATTTTATTTGTAAGATAATCTAAGTATGTAACTAAATATTATCAATGAAACACAAATATATAAAATTATTTTATGAAAATTAATAAATAATTATTAGACAACAGTACAATATGACATGGGTTAGAAATATGACATGTTTTGAATTTTTGAAGTATGCAAATAAAACTATTAATGAATTTAATTTAAATATTAAAATATAAGATTATTTATTAATAATACTAATAAATTAATAGTGATTACACACTGGAACAATGCACATGTTAAGAATATGATGTAGATCGAAGATTTCTTAGCACTCTACTTTGAAATTGGTTTTGAGAAATCGTCTCCGCAATAATACGGAGTCGATTGTAGAGCAGTAAGTTGATCTCGAGTCGTTTCTCTCGATGAAGGCTAATCGGAAGCTATTTCGTGTTTGATTTCCGTGAAGTAAGATAAAATTAAACCAACTGTTCTAAATAAAGTGTAATTCACTTTGGTTTGATTTTTGAAATGGGTGGGAAGCATATATAGGTCGATCAAAGTCAAAATGGTCTTTTTTGGCCAAAATCACACAACCTCAACATTGCAGTCGATTCCATGGTGGAAGCCGATCGACTGCTTAGATGCAGCATACCGGAACCCTCAGTCAGCCAGTCAATCAATTTCGATGGTGGATAGGCAGAAAAATGCGCGGAACCATCCATTGGTGTCTTCATATGAAATTTAGCCCTTTCTCTTTGATTTGATCTGGCGTTTGATTTGTGTCGATTGAAATTTTAGTCCGAGAGTTATTTAATCCGCCCCAAAACCTGCCACAAGCAAGGCCATGGCGCACCATCTTCACTGAAAGCTGCTTTTTACCATTCTCTGTCTCAGAATTTGTGATCGTTGTAAACACAAAAATTTTAGATATTTCTTTTAGTTTTCCAATGATATAAGTTGGAGGCAAATGGAACTAGTGGTTTTGGAGTTATGCTTGTATTACGACAACTGATATATCCACCGAGCGAATGCGTGAGGCGACAATGAATATAGCCACATTTCTCGTCGTTTCTATGTCGAGACTTGGAAATGAATTCCTCATGTTTGAATCATCTTCCGACCTCATTTCGGGTCCACTTTGACCAAAGTTTACCTTCAAAATAAAAACTAATAAATAATGAAAAAAACTAATAAAATATACGAAAAACTACTAAAAACAAAAAAAACACTACAAAACTTAAAATGATGCAAAATATGTCAAGTGGAGTCCAAAACCACATAAATACAAGCAAATCATGCACAAATGAGCCGCAAAAATATCGTAAAAAATACGTACAAAGATGTGCAAATCAACTACCCAAAACTTAGATCAATTGCTTGTCCTCAAGCAAAGATACAATGAAGAATTACAAATCTACCCACCGAATGAACTTAAAAATAATGCACGAGTATAAGAGTTGTATGCATCAACTTTCTTGTTAGCTTGAACAAAATGACGACAAGGATACGTTGTGCTAAAAAGTTTAGATTAACTCTCGAAACCTAAAAGTACTAGGTAACCCTCCCAAGTAGGTCCCCCCATCCTTACACCGGCTAAGATCAATCCACGCTCGAACCGTTAATCGGCTCCCTACTAGCCCAATAATCTACGCTTTCTTTACAAAATTCTAAAGAGAAGAAAAAGAAAGGATGGAATGTGCAAGAGTCGCAAAACTTATTACAAAGGTGCAACTATCAAACAAGGACTATTGATGATACTATTTTTTTTTCTATTTTTTCTATTTTTCTGTTTTTTTTTTATATTTTCTTTTCTTAATAAGAACTTTGTATATTCATTACAATCGTGAGAGCTTAACACTCCGAGACTCGTTATAATCTCCAACCTACACTTCCTTGATAAGAGTGAGAAGCTCAAAATATACCCGAAAATAAAAGGAAAAAGTACATAATAATCCTATAGAAAGCGTGTAAGAAAACGGGGATAGTTGAGGCACTAGTTCTAATTTGAGCTCAAGGATAGCACGAAGCTAAGGCCGACAAAGTTCCCCACATGTCAAACTACCTAAGTACACTAAATCCGATCGAAATTCTAAACTTCCTAACCAAGTGATCAAGAACGCGTCACTTCGCCAAGGGTCCAAGCAAAAATAAATGCAAACGGCTCAAATCACACGATTATCACACATCAAGCATGTAAATCCTTAAAACTTCAAGGATTTCCCAACCACCCCACACTTGGAACCGAGCATCAATCCCATTGCTCATTAAGCATAAAAGAAATGAGGTAAAAAGTAGGAAAAGAGAGTACACCCGTAGAGTCGATTTCGTGATGAAGAGCCAATCACATTCGTGTTCCACGGGCGGTCGAGGCAAGCAAAGTCTACAAAACAAGGGGTGAGATTTTTTTAAAAAATAATTGGGTTGCCTCCCAATAATCGCTACTTTAACGTCTATAGATCGACGATCTATACGAGCGATGCTATCCGGGATCCAAGAAGAGATGGCGGTCGTGCCACGCCTTGGTGTTCTCTAGAAGAAACACCAGGTGACCAGAATCACCAAGGCGGGCAAGTCGAGCAAGCCGGAAGATCAAAATAACAAAATCGTGGGCTTGCTTCGTAGGTCAGAAGAGTGAGTAGTCGAACACCAAAACTTGATCGTCACAAAATAGGTCGACATATTCCTTTGTCTCCCCGGCTGCCATCTCCTCACTCTCAACATTAGAATTAGCCATAGTCAGGCACAAGAGAGTAAGATCCAACACATCCCCCACTACCTATTCCACCTCCTCTTGTTCAAGTAGACATAAGGCATCGAGTGGTGGTAAAAGAGGATCGAGTATCTCCACATCCTCCAAAATAGGCACAACTTCATCATCCTCACAAAGAGCAAGTAAGCTCAACACTCCAAGTGCCATTGGAATTCCCAAAGGTGACTCCCCCACACATTCCTCTACAACATCTTTAAGAAGTACGAGAGGGGTAACGCCGACTTCCGACCCTTTCTCCTCACCCACCAACTCTCTCTCCTTGCACACCTCTTTCAAAAGATCGTCAAAGCTTGAATTACCATCAACAAAGGTGGGGTCCACCACATCAAAAATGGGCATCTCGTCAAGACAAGGTTGTTTTATCTCGTCCATATCGTTGGCAATTTGCTCTATTTGAGTCTCCATGCGAGCAAGGCGTTCATCTAATTGTCGAACCACATCCACGAGCTCGGCTAAAAGAGATTCTAAGTCCTGAGGTTGGAACATAGATAAATCTTGAGAAACTGTGGTGTAAGGATCATCGCTCGAAGTATATGAATTTGAGGTGGGTAGATTGTAAAAGTCGTTTCTCGAAGAATAGGAATCATGGATTGGTAGAGCATACGAGTCGAAGCTCGGGTAAGAAGAAGGCGGGGCGAGTAGAGCATATGAATCGTCAAAACCCGGACCATAAGAAGGCGGGGCGGTGCATAAGGATCAATGCTCGAATTATAGCAATGTGAAACCGGTGGAGAATATGAAGATATTGGGCCGGAGTAATCGAAAGGGTGGGACCATTTTCGACCGCTCGGAGCATACGAGTCATCATGAGATGGAGGCACTTGATAATCGAAAGGTGGAACGTATGGATCATCATAAATCAAGGGGACACGATAGCTTGGAGGAGTGGTGTACGAATTGGGGTAATTTGGATTTTGGATATAAGGGTCATCATATGGAAAACTAGCTCGGTAGTTTGCCATCTTCAGTCAGATTAATCTTGGATCTTCAAAGATGCAGGTTGAGGTTTTCAATATAGCTACAAATCACAACACTCAAAAAATGATATTAAACGTACCGGCGAGAAACAAGATAATTCGAATTATACAATAAATGGACATGAAAAGCAAACACAAAAAATACGCGACCTTTAGCCTTTCCCGGCAACAGCGCCAAAAATTGACCAAAGATTTCTTAGAACTCTAATTTGAAATTGGTTTTGAGAAATCGTCTCTGCAATAATACGGAGTGGATTGTAGAGCTGTAAGTTGATCCCGAGTCGTTTCTCTCGAGGAAGGCTAATAGGAAGCTATTTCGCGTTTGATTTCCGTGAAGTAAGATAAAATTAAACTAACTATTCTAAATAAAGAGTAATTCACCTTGGTTTGGATTTTTTAAAGATAATCAATAAAACAAGAATTAAAAGTGATTTAAATGAAAATAATGAAAAATAAGGATTTAGGGTGTTTGGTTTGTCTCCACGATCAATCAGTTTTTATCGAGCACTTAATCCATGATTCGGGGTGGTCAGTCCCAAATGTCGATCAAGTATTGAGATCGTCAATCCCAATTCACGGGTTTGTCAATTCCGAGTCTCAACAAACTCCGATTAATGACTCTAAATGAACCTAGATCCTAAACCCATAATTTCTAAACTAGTTGCATCAATTGAAAATTAAAATAACTAAAAGTTGAAGATTTGAAGCTTGAACACAATAACATCATTTTAAAGTTTGAAATAAATTAAGGAGGGAAAATTGCCTTGAAAGCTAAAACCATAAGACAACAACAAACTATGAAACTAGACAGAATTTCTAATGAAAATTAAGAAATGTCCTAATTTGGCAAAAAGCTTGAAGAACTCATAAGAGCTTCAATGGGGTTTTGCCAAAAATAGTAAATGATGAACATGAAGAACATGAAATAAAGAACAAACTCAACAATATAAGAAAAGCTTTAGACATTTTAGGAATCATTAATCTACAAAAATAATTAAAGAAAACAACAACAATTAATAACTACAAAGCAAGAAATCAAGAGAACGAATTATCATTACCAAACCAAAAGATGCAAGAACCAAATCTCCAAGAGGTGCCAAGTCCTGAAGAATATCCACAACAAATTACACTACAATTACATTGATAATTGAAACTGGACTAAAAATCTAAATCTAAGAAGATGGAAAATGGGTTTTGAAAAGATGGGGACTTTGTCAAGGTCCCCAACTAGCCAAAATGAGGATATTTCTTGTGGATAATGGGTGGGATGCATATATAGGTCGATCAAGGTAAAAATGGCATTTTTTGGCCAAAATCACACAACCTCAGTGTTGCAGTCGATCGACTCCTTAACTGCAACATTCTGAAACCCCCAGTCAGTCAGTCGATCAATTTCGGTGGTGGATAGGAAGAAACATACGCGGAATCAGCCATCGGTGTTTTCTATGAAATTTAGCCCTTTCACTTGGATTTCATTTGGCTTTTTATTTGTGTCGATTGAAATTTTCTTTTGAGAGTTATTGGCTCCGCCCCAAAACCTGCCACAAGCGAGGCCATGGCACACCGTCTCCACTTAAAGATACTTTTTACCATTCTCCGCCTCAGAATTTGGGATTGTTGTAAGCACCAAGGTTTTAGAGATTTCTCTCATCTTTCCAATGATATAAGGTGGAGACAAATGACACTAATGGTTTTGGATTTATGCTTGTATTACGACAACTGATATATCCACCGAGTGAATGCATGAGGCGACAATGAATATGGCCACATTTCTCGTCGATTCTCGCACCAAAGATATGTCGAGGCTTGGCAATGAATTCCTTGGGTTTGAATCATCTTCCGACCTTGTCTCGGGCCCACTTTGACCGAAGTTGGCCTTCAAAACAAAAACTAATAAATAAAAAAAAACTAATAAAATATAAGGAAAACTACTAAATACAAAGAAAACACTTCAAAACCTAAAATGATGCAACAAAACCACAAAAATACAAGCAAATCACGCACAAATGAGGCGCAAAAATATCATGAAAAAAGTACAAAAATGTGCAAATCAGATATCTTTTGATTTTTTAAGGATTTATTCATGAATTTTAAATTTAAAACTCTGAGATTATCACAAATACTTTATATATTCTTAAATTTATCTTTTAATATACCCGCGTAACACATGGGTGTTAAACACACACACTTTATTTTTCAAATATAGTTGTTAATTGATAAAAAAAAAATAATAATGTTCATTCGTCAAGTTTCATTTGTGGGACTCAATTTAATCATCAATATGGGAGTAAATGTAAATTGAACAAAAATTAAATATGAGTAATTGTAAAATAAAAATAAACATGGAACATTTTTATTTTATAAATACACTCATGATGAGAAACAGTACATATGTTAATAGAAGAAGTAATGAATTTTAAAAAGAAGATCTTCAAAATATGAAGTGAATTGTTTGGATGTCACACTTTTAAATATTTATTGTTTTAAGTGTTAATAAATAATAGTTAATACTTGAATTGAACCATTTGTGTGAATAGAACATGTAACACAGGGGTTCTACACTATATGTTTGAAGTGAACCGTTATTGGCGTTGCTTTTTGGTTTTTAAGTATTTATAATTATTATTGTTTTAAGTACATCTGTTATAACACGTGGGTGTTATGTTACACGAGATGGGATATGGTTTACGACAAAAAAGGAAGTTTAAAAGACATTAACCAGAAGAAGAAAAAGAAAAAAATCTTCTCTCACTAAGCCTGCAACCGCAAAATCTCTCTAGCCTCCTCACTACGGCGATTTTCATCTCCACCAAAGCTGGTCTTCATCCCATAATATTTGTCTTCCTAAAAAAACGAAAGCATTGACTATAACCTCGAAAAATTACTTCTCACGATTCCGGTAAAATTATCAATTCTATCATCCATTTATTTAAATTATATTAGTTCTTTGATATTCATCCTCTATTGCTGTTATTTTAATTTTTATTCCAAAATAATCAATCAATAATCATTTTTGGGTTTTTCGAATTCAGTTTTTGAAATAATCTGAAATCTTCAGGGTTGTTGTGTGCAAATGTGAAATTAGTGGCTGAATATATCAATTTAATTTGTTTTTAAGAATTTAGACCATATTCTTATGTTGCAATTACATGTGTGAAGATTTTCATCACCTTCTCTATAAGTTTGATGAATATATTTGTGTGATGAATATGAACTTCGTGGGTAATGAATATGCACTTTGTATGTGATGTCACGTTCTTTGACTTTTGTAAGGTTCACTTTTTTGTTTGATGATTTTGAGTGTTATGAATATACACTATATGTGTAATGAGATATGGACTATGTATGTGTCAGATATACATTTTGTATGTGATGAATATGAAGATACATTATTTGATTTTTGTAAGGTTTAGTGTATTATTTTTGTTTCTTTCCGATGACTTTGATTGTGATGAATATGAACTATATGTTTGATAAGATATGAATTATATATGTGATGAATATGCACTATGTATGCGATAAATATGTAATCATATTATATTATTTTTTAAGGGTTATCATTTGTTTATATTAATATTGTGTGTCATGAATATCATTATATATGTGATGAATAGTATAAACTTTGTATGTAATGAATGTTGACCGAGACATATTTTTAAATACCGTGTCTCAATCTCTTTTCTCAACTATTTATCCTTCTAATCCTGCATATTCATTGTATAGTGCATGCATTTTCATACGTATTCATTTTTATATGAATGTTTAATCATATTACTATGGAATAACACAAATCTTGAATCAAAGCTCCTACAAGTAGGGCATATACAACAAGCAATACTAGTCGGTGAAGGCTAATGGTTGAAGAAGAGCACGACTAATGAGTAACATATGAAAGTAAGAATAAGGGACAAATAATGCTACAAGAAGCAGATACTTTATTTGATAATAGAATTGGTTTTGGATTTCTACGTGAATATTATCTTGTCAGTGCAAGTAAGTAATTAGAAATTGGTTTCTGATAATTCGTATAATATTAATTAGGATGTGGGTGAAAAGGTCAATGGAACTTATTAAACTTTTTTACTTGATTTCCTTTTAAAGTCTTCATTTTGGTTTTTTCATTTCTGGTTTGATTTAAGTTGATATATGATTATGCTCAAAATAATAAACTCTTGGTTTTAGCTTATGATAACTACAGAAAATCATATGTTTAATGATGATTTTTCTTCCACGCATAAACTCCGCCATTGTCTCAGGCGTAGACCCGGTTTCGATTCACTCGTACTTTTTCCGTTTCAACGATTTTTTTTTTTCATAATATGTTACTCAATAGTACCGAATTTTAATTTTGTCGTAGATTAATACACTTTCATGAAAACATTCCTTGATATCATCGTTACTCCAAGCTTTTGTCACAAATTCTCATATTTGATGACGATTAAATGAAGTTTGTCTCAATACAAAAAAATGGTTAGGAAAAACCCTTTCGATGCCAAATGTATAATAAATTGTGACAACATTTTGTGTCATGCTAAGTTCATAGTTGTGGAAGCATCACATTTTGCCACTATTTTCTCCATGATGAACGGTGATGATATTTGGTGTCACAACAAGTTTCATTTCATGAAAATACCATAATTTTTTTTTACTCCTATAAAAAGGGCGACAAAAGTGTTTTGGCGCGAAAGAGTTGTTTTTTTTATACAATAATAATAGAATTCTTTTTACATTATCATTTAATTATTCTTTGTACATAATATATATTTTATACTTTGACATCTTCATCAATATAATATACAAGTACCATCTCTGCTTTTAGACTTGTTTTAATAGAGTGAGGAAAGAAAGTTTGTAATGTCGTCATTTATATACTATACAAGTTTAATATAATTATTGATGCGGCCAAAAAGATTGGTTCACTAAAAAAAGAAAATACTGACCTAGAATTCGTTCCTGCAGATCTGAATAACCTCCAGATGACTCCTGACGACCTGATCAACCTACAAAACAAAACCCAAGTAGGACAGCCCCAACGTAGGCCCTCTGATACTTAAGTTAGTTCTCTTTTTAATAAAGAATAAACGAGAGCTCAAACTAAGATAAAAATCAACTTAGAATAGAAGTTCGGCCAATGTCCTCTTTATATGGACAAGAGACGTGTTCCCAATCTATGGTTCCCGTCTCCTATTTATACCACAATATTATAATTAACCACCGACTTATAATTAGAATTCCTCTTATATGCTAAGTTACCATAAATATTAGAACTCTTGTATTTTAGTAAGTTACCATAATAACTATGGGCCAATAACCATACCATGACCTTAGTCCGCCAGGGCCCCATACCATACAGTTCTATGTCAGCCCACCAGGGCCCAAGATCTCGTTAACCAGAAAATCCCAGCTCTCAGTACCAAACTGTTATAATACTATTGACTCCATAAGAGCTCGCCACTCCCATATAAGAGCTCGCCACTCCCATATAAGAGCTCGCCACTCCTTTGCACAGCTCTCCGTCCTATAGAAGAGTCTACCACTCTTAAAGAAGAGGTCGCCTTACAAACTTAAAATCCCACGTGCATGCCGACCTGAATATTGGATGTTGTATAAGCTAGTCCCCCACATTCTACTTGATTGAGATAGGAAATCAAGTGGAATGTAATCAAAAGTATCTCAAAGTTCAATTCCACGAGATCCTTGGTAAAAGCTCAAACTGTCAAAAATACCTCAGACTTCAGAACATTAAATACATATTGCCATTGTGTCGGACACGTGTTGCGTGCCCATTTCCTCATAATATAATATTCTCGTGGAGTAGAAAATGAAAGTCCCATAATTAACCCCACTCTACTTCTATGTCATCCCAAATTAACTCGTCTTTTCACTTTAGCGCCGCTCCCAACATACATGTCCTTTCATCTTGTTTCCTCTGCATATCAAAAACAAAAAAAGAACATTTCACCATTCACCACTGCAAATAAACCTCCAAAAATTCTTCAACGAGGACACCTGCTCATCTCTGATCTAGAAATTCAGCTCATCAAATTCCTCTATTATGCGATATCATGGGTAAGTACTCCTAATTCCATTAATTTAATTTACTGCTCTGTACTGATTTCTTCATTTTAATCTCAACTCTGAACATATCTTTTTATTTATCTTCCCTTCCCCATTTTCTGTTTTGTTGTTGTTGTCACATGTTGATTTAACATCTTCTGACTCCGATTCCCAGAATCCTTATTCCCCCATGGATTCAACCCCTAAAATTAATAGGAAAAAAATTTCCTTAATAAGAAAATTTAATAGGAAAAAAATTCCCTTAATGGATTCAACCCCCATGGATTCAACCCCTTCGAAACTGAATCTGTAGAAATTCCCTTAAATAAAAAATTAATAGGAAAAGTACAAACCAACCTAGAACCAGTCTCATAGATGAATCGGTAGGGAGCCCTACTTGGGCCGAGCTAGAAGCCCAAACTACGGTTCTAACTGAGGAAATTCCCAAAGCTATCCCTTTACCTCGGTCGCGAGCACCTCCTCTGATTGATCTAGATTTTATCCTAACTATCCCAGTAATCATCATTCCTCCATTCGCTCATGCCGAACTACCCACTCTTTCCCGAAGTACCAAGATCACTATTAAAAACCCTTAGGTCATTCCTGACCACAATCTACCAGCATTTATTGAGAGCCTCCAACTCCCTGACATTATGCAATTCGTCCAGCATGGCCAGAAAGAATAACCCAAACAGTCCCCCTCCTAATCACATTACAGTTTTTAACGACCACATACGGTTAAGGATTAGATTCCCTACTCACCCGTTCATGGTCACTATGGCCGAGAAATATGGAGTTCCCCAACTCCATTAGCTTTATTACTGGCTATATAATATTATGTAAATTTTATGTAGAGCAGAAAGTAGATTTCTTTTTCTTTTGTTACGCAATAAAAACAAGAATGGCATCTTTTACCTTTCTTCCTGGCAGAAGGCACATTTTCTTGTTCTCCATTCCTCCAAAGTTCCCGAATGGCGATCAAAATTCTTTTTCCTACACTCCCGCGAGCACTGGCCTATCCCCATAGAATAGAAGGATGCGACCCCTCCTCAAGAGCTAGTGATCATGAAGAAAAGACCATCTTCCCTCCATAAAAAGTATATTAATTTAATTGATGAGTGGATTAAATTCCCCTGCGACGTGGTAAAGCTTGCCGAGTCCGAAAGGGTATACTCTTTTGTTGGCCTTAGTCAGAGACCTCTAGAGATGACCGAGTCCAAGTTCGTTATGTTTAACATACCTTAGATTTATCACTCTTTAGTTCATTTTAAAAGGAATAGTAACCATCTTCTTTTCTACAAAACAATTTGTGTTCGCCAATTCGTCCAGCTCAGGGGGCGTGACAGTAGCCCAACCGGACTTAACTCCTGTTGTCACCTTCTCGGCCCCAATAATAAATAGCGAAGAGGAGGTGGAGATCACTCTCGCAGTGAGAGATAAGCCGGTGGAGGTTGGCGACACCTCCGATGACCAGCTTCCTTTACATACTTTGGTAGGCAAGGATAAAAAAAAGAGGGTTGTGCATGGACAATGCCAAGCTCAGTCTTTGATCGTGTGACCAATAGTTTGATATCCACCTGCTTCATGGGCCATATAACGATAAGAATCGGTTGGTCTCATTCTGGAAGAGACCACTCAATTGTAGTTTTTCTCTCAGAACAATATAGGTGGCTCGACTCTATTCTAGTAAACGGATGATTATGCACTATCTTATGTTCAATAACTACATACCACCCATCATCATTTAATTTTACCCTCATTGAAGCACTACACCCTCTGTGCGTGACAAGACATTTCTTCTTTGATGTACTTGATTTCCTAAATCCTTCATAAGAGCACACAAAGAAATGCTTGGTCACAATTCCATCTTCGGTTTTTCTTGAAGTTAATTTACGAATACTAAAGCCAAGCTCACGACCATGTTTATTATACAACTCATGCATATCATTAATCGTCTTTCTCCTCAAATTCAAGAGAGAACCAGTCACAACTACACAATTCACAGTTAATAAACTTATAAGTATTGGGACTTTTAAAGATTGAGTAAAAGTGATAATGGTATATGAAAATATGATAGTTTTTCGCATAGAAATTGACAGTTTTCAGCCAACATATTTAAGAATTGAATAATGAAAGTTTATTTACAGTAATATATCTCATCTCTAATAAGTGGCTGATGTATATATAGGAAAGTCACAATGTTTTGCATAGAAAGTGACGGTTTTTAACTAATAAATTACTGCTTAAAATTATCCTACAGAAAATAACATATAATTTAAAAAAAGATAGCAAATAATGTATAAAATACCTTCTTCAATAATATCAAGTTGTTCGTGCTCATTTATAGGTTTGAAATTAGGTTTTTTTTTTTTTTTTATCATCTCCATCCAACCAAACTGTAATTTCTGGATTGAAGCTTTCATGCTCTACTACAGGTGTGGAATCCACGTCAATCTGTTGTGAATCCGTAGTGAGGTCTTGGTGGAGTCGTAGCGGAGGCATAGACTTAAACTAACATATTTAAAATCTGAACTAAAAAACTGATAATGATATTTGTTGCATAAATTAACGTCAATCGACGATACATCCATGGCGGAGGTGCGGCCGAGGCACAATGATTATTGATGCATTTTTTTTCATTTTAGGGCTGGGGGTGGGTCGGGGAGAGAGAAACAAATATAAGAAGCCATGTTGTAGGCACGGCGGGGAAGAGGCACAAGCAGGTGAAACTCCTTCTCCTGTGGTGGCGGGGCGAGAGAATTGCAGATTGTGGAGCCGGGAGGAGAAATTGCAAACGGGGAATCGGGAGTTGAGAGAGAGTTGGGAAGGGGCAGACAAGTTGGTTTTTTTTAATTTATATATGAAACTCAAATTGATTTAGTGGATCCAGGTTGATTGTTAATTTGGATTCCGTCGCATTGTAAAATATCTGTGTGGCCGTCACACAGGAGACTCACTCATTTAATTTTAAAAAAATAGATATACATATGTATTAGAGTGATTTCATTAACAAAAATTAGATGTGTAGATAAGACTAACATTAAAGCATTGTTTATTTTATTATCAAAGATAAATCAAGAAAAAAATCATGGAATTTATAGAAATATAGAAAATCAATTATTTAATATTGTAAATCCTAATTGTACCTTTGGTAAATATCGAGTATTGATTAACATCCTTATGCATTGCTGATAAACATAGGAAAATAATATTATTTTGTTTGATAATATCCTTAATACTTATCCATTAAAAATGATTTTGTCTATTTCGTACAAATTATCAGGAAGCACTCATACTTACAAAATTGTCATTTGATTACATTTATCACTAACTGCGAAACAAATGTAATTCATTATAATGATCAATGATATTATATAAATTTAGATAAAGTGATTGAATAACAACATAGAAATTGACTATAATAATTAAACAAGATATATAATTATCTCACCTAATAAATAACAATCCATGGTTTGTTTTAAAGAATAATTGTAAACTGAGTTTTTGTGTTTTATTATAACAACTACATGTTTAACAAACATTTATTAGAGGAATCGTAAGAAATAAATGATCAGTTTGCAGTATAATATGTTGATTAACTTAAATATAAAATACAAGTCGTATAATATATGTTTAAATTAAATAAATAAAAATAAACAAACCACTCTAAAAGAAAAACATAAATAAGATCAGATAAAAAAAACTAAGATAGATTGTTTAATGACTATAGACAAAGATGAATATAAACATGGGGATATATAATGTATTGAAAGAAATTCTTTAACATTCCAATGTATACTGTAATATTTTATAAACTATAAAAGATATGAATGTTATCATCATGACTTAGGTTTTACAATTGCCGTTTGTTGTCAATAATCGTAGACTTGGTGATTTCTCTCAATTCTTTATGGATTAATGAAAATAAATTAACCTATAATAGAATGAAAAATATTTAATTTATAGCAGTAACCATAGTGTACCATATATATATATATATATATATATGTGTGTGTGTGTGTGTGTGTGTGTGTGTGTGTGTGTGTGTAAAATAACCACTTTAAATAAAAATAATGACATACGTTCATTACTGATGTGAATAATTTTAGAAATTTGTTGATCAGTTAACTTTCCATAATAATATACTATTTATCCATAATATGTAAGTCAATGGAATTTGTTTTGATATTTTTTATGTAAATTAAATCATTAATTGTAGCATGAATTATGGTTGATGCTTGTAGCATGAGTTATGGGTTCTACTTGTAGCATTAGATACGGCTGCTACTTATTTAATTATGTATGTATTTACCAGATTTCGATATGTTTAATTGAAAATCAATTAGTAATGAATTGGTTTGATAAGATCATGGTGATAAGTATAAGCTTAAATTCTTTTATATTCTTTTAACATAGTAATTCAATAATAGGCTAATATATTTATGATTATTTTCATATTCAATATTGAAGGTATGTTATATATTATTCACTAGGACATATATTTAGAGGATAGCCAATAATTGTTGACTTGGTGGTTTTTCTCATTTATTTATGAATGAATAAATAATGAATTAATCTATCAAAGAATAATATAGTTTTAATTTATAGCAGTAACCATAGTGTACTCTATATATATTAAAAAATCGTATTAAATAAAACTAATTTCATACGTTCATTAATGATGTGAATTATTTTAGGAATTTGTTGATTAGTTGACATTCCATAATAATCTAGTATCCTTCCATAACATGTAAGCCAATGGAATTTGTGTTGCCATTTTTTAGGTAAATTAATTCATTAGTTGTAGCATGAATTACGACTGATATTTGTTTAAATGTGTACGTATTTGCCAAACTTTTATGTATTTAATTGACAATAAACTTGTAATGAATTGGTTTGATAAAATCATGGTGATAATTATAAACTTATATTCTTTTTACATTTATTTAATATAATTAAATTATAGACAAATATAGTTATGAATATTTCCATATTCAATATTGAAGGTAGGCCAAATATTAGCTCATATTCACAGGGCATATATGTAGAGTATATTAATCATATTAAATAAATGAATTCTACATATGTATATTTAAGCAAGATTTATAATATATTCAATTTAAAAATACATCATTTGTAAATACCCAAACAATCAATTTGTTTGTTTTAATTGAAAAAAGATTAATATTATTTACTCTTTTATTTAGAATCGATGTTGAACGGGTGAATTCTACAAATACTATATAACATACTGATCTGTAATTAAACAGACAAATGGAATCTTTACAAAAATACGGGGACCACATAATTTTTTTTGAAACATATAATTAATTGAAAAGAATATTACATCCACATCTTCATTACGGAGTAACACCAGTGTTAAAAAGTAAATTCTCAACTTTTATTAATTTTTATTGAATAAATATCATATATTCATCAACATTTGTACATTTTAAATACCATATTGTTTTATGGCATTTAGTAGCCATAAGTTATATTCGCAAATTGTTGATCTTCATGGCGTATGACACAGTCATAGGAAATTATCGTCGTTGGAACTTGAAAGGCAACCTCAGATCAGATGGTATGACAGTTATTTTAAGAATTAATACCAATTCACCTACATTGCTTACTTGAAGAATCTTAGCTTGTACAACATGATCTCCAAGTTTTGTGACAAGTAATCTAGGTCTATTACACAACACAAGGGAATGATCGATATTTCTCAAGAACGCGAATGAAGTTCCATTTTTTAGTTTTAGCTTATAGTTCGGTAATCCCCAACATTTGATGGTGTTTAGAAACTGCGATGAGTGGACGTCCTGCAATATTTCAATGTTTGAATAGATTTTCATGCACTATTAGAGCTATTATATACTTTACATTCTCCACCATTTTATAACATCATATATTCATTAATCAAATCAACGATATCAAGTGTTGGGGCAAGAATAGCACGACCCTTCAAATAAGCAGAGCATTTAACAGTTTTTCCAAATTGTGGATATGTTCTTATCACAATTGACGTGGCATGGTCGCCATCATCTTTCAATAATAGATCATATAAGATTTCAATTCGAACGACATCATCATTTAGTCCTCCAACTATTCCGTATTCTATAATATTTATCCAATCAACGATTTTTCTTTTTAATTCAACACAGTAAATATTTGAACTGAGATTTTGCAGCCTCATATTCTTGGTCAATCTCAAAACCATGTAATGAATCCATAAATGCAAAGAATTGATCATCACATGAACTATGTGTGGTCTAGTGCCTTTTGGAATAATTAGCAAAATTTGAAGAAAATCTCTACCAAGAACTATTGTTTTTCCACCAAATGGGAGTTGAATTTTATAATTATTTTGCGACCCCATCACGTCTTTCAATATTTTGTCCAAAGTTTCGAAATAATGTCTATGCATCGTCAGAGTTTCATCCTAAATAATGAGCTGCGTACGAACCATTTACTCTGCAAGTGGATTTCCAGTCAATATCGAACATGATGAATCTTGGTGGAGATTAATATTAACCTTAAATATAGAATCCCTAATTCTTCCTTTCGGAATAAGAATACATATTATGTCGTAGATGTTACATTCAAAATAATTCCACCATTAGATCTGATGGCCGCAGAAAGCATCCTCTAAATAAATGTTTTATCGGTCCCTCGATATCCATAGGAAAAATACACCACCCTTGGTTGAATGTATTGATTCATGACTTTATCATAAACGTGACGGTGATCAACATTCAAATTATCAACTAATTTAACATGTTATGCAATGAGTGCCTCACGATCACACTCCAGTTCTTTAGCAATAAATCTACTGCTATACATACTGGAATTAACTACCTGTGGAATTGGCATGGGAGGAAAATCATTAAACTCTTCCCCATACTCTGCAATAAATTGTCAACTTCAAGCAAAGTAAGGTTCTGAATTTCAGCATCACTCATTTGTAAATTTGAGGAAAGAAAAAGTGCATTGGAAATAGAATTAAAAATATTGGTAATAAATATAATATAATAGAATATAACTAATAATATGTAGAGGATAAAAATAAATTTTGATAAATGTTACCTTTGGATTTTCTTAAGTGTTATTAATTGTATAGAATGTCATTTGACAAATCTTCTCAATATTTCTCCCACACTTTTCTGGGACGTGCTAAAGATTTTGATGTAAGCAAACTTGCGCATAATGATCTCATAGAATGTGTTGATACCCAGTTACTTGCTTTGGATATACCATTAATATATTCACTATCATTTAACAGCAACTCCAGAGAATAACATGCATTGCGATATATATCGTATTGCATGTAATTAGATTTCTTAATATCATTGTGACATTTGGATCCTCGACATTTAGGAGACCAAGCATAATAGTTATCACGTGATCCTGAGGAATATAGTAAGTTGGTCCTAATGAGAACAAATCTAGCTACCTTGGTGTTCATTCTTTTTTTGTTAAGTTCTAAATAATTTTTTGAGAAAACTCAACATAAGTCAAACTACGTGCTTCTAGATATTTTTTATTTTCCTTGAACCAACCTTAAAAACATGTTATGATGTGTTTATTTACATTTCATTTCCGCATTCAACTTATCACTATCATTATACAATATATTATGCTCTCCTGGAAGATGAAAACTCAAACGCGTGACATGTGGAGTTTTATGCTTGATTTTGTAACCTAATATTCTTCACACCGCTTCGCAAGGATAAATGTAACGACAATAATAATGCGTGTTGATCTCATCAATCTTATTCTCCTCTGCATCTCATCTTTGTTCTGATAGAATGTTGCAATAATACTATCATGACCTTGGTTGACATATTTGAACAAATATTTTATAGATCTGGATTGATTACACCATTCAACATTCAAATGAGCTTCATACCTGAAAACTATTCTTCCATTATTTCTACATCTATATACTAGGTATTCATCGTTATCAAAGGTAGTAGTATCTACAAACACATTTGGAAAATATTTTGTGCGATTTCCATCAACCATTCAAGGAGATGGTTTTTGTAAATAACCACATGGTCCATTAATCATCAAATCTGATAAAGCAAAATCATATCTTGGATCTTCTTTTAATCAAAAATTTCAGCTGAAATGATTCGATCAATAGCACCAGTATTTTAGAATTTGTCTCGTTTTGATAAAAAAGAAGTATGTGGTATGAGGAAGACCTCTGTTTTAGAACTCCGTGGTGTAAATAACTAAAAATAATAATAAAATATAAATTATGACAAATTAAAAAACAACAAATATTAATAATTTATTGTTCTTAGATTAAATAATATGAGAACATCCAATTTATTTATACTCACCTAAAATAATTTATCCAAAGAATTCATTATCACCTAAATCTCTCATCAAAGCGTCTAACTTGGTTTTGAAAATCCTTGAAATTATATCAGATGGGTCTTCTAGTATTAGTTTTTCTTTATCAACAAAGCGAATAATCTCCGATCATTTAAGATTGGACGTGAATGTAATAAATAAATCAGGATAACCTACCCACCAACAAATCGCCATAGGATCTTGGTAATTCTCAATCATAAATCGAGCACTGATAGTAAATAATGTTGTCAAGACAATGTGAATACCACCACTTAAGCCATCTATTTCACCTTATAACATTGCATCAGCAGTCCCACTATACATCTCGCTTTGCAATTTTGTTTGATGGGTATTGACGTACCACTATCTTAAATATTCAATTATCGTATATTGATCAACTATGAGTTTTTGTGTGAGTCATCGACTATATAAAATAGTTGGTACCTCAATCTCTCTTTCATGCAAACCTGTGAGAAAAGAACTTCATCTGCCTCACATATTGTCTATCATTGCCTTTAGGTCATCGATGTTCAGAAAATGATATATCTTCTCTGTAGTTGTCTTCCCTATAAGGAAATAGCAAAGGATATTCCAAAGTAAGATACAACGGATGCAACTCGTTGATATGTTTCAAATTACCAAATCTCTTTTCTTCTATAATATCCATGTTACCACTTTGAGGATTAAGATCTTCAACAACCAATAGAGAAAGCTCATCCACTTCTTGAAGATTGTGTGTCCTTCCACCCTTGACTCTTCTCCTAAGTAGACGTAATTTCACTTCAGCAACACCATCCTCTCCAAACTAAATTATTTAACCAAATTATCTTCACTATCCATTATGGATTGTATGTCTGCTGCAACTTAAGTATGAAGAGAATTTATTTCATTGTTCCCTCTGCATAATGAGCAAATAATAGTATTGGTATATTAAATAAAATATAAATATTCCAATGAAATTGAAGTGATTGGTATGTAAAACGTAAATTCATATCTAACAAAACCAATTTGATTATGAACTTCAATAGAAACTAAGTATGACATGAATGCTTTCAAAATTACCGTCTTTAGCAACATTTGATTTCAAAGGTGGCCTTCCCCTTCTTAGTTTCTGAATTAGTTTATCATTTTTCAAATATATTATAGTTGATTCCAAAGTGTTCATTCCACTTGATGTTGGGTTCACAATTTTATTATTTTACGCGGTTTCTGAGATAGTAACAACACACATTATTGTATGAGTGATTCTAATTCAAAAATGTATTGATAATAATAATATTTGCTAATAACTTGTTGATACCAATAAAATATATATTAGATTATAACTTGTTTTACACTTTTGTATAATTTAATTTGAAAAAATGGGCAACGTGTTTTTGAGAAAGAAAGGATAAATTTGATATTGTTGGGGTCACAGTTAACATATAAAGTGGTGTGTGTGTGTGTGTGTGTATTCAAATGATCGTATTATCTTTAATATTAATTTTTATTCTTTTTAATATTAATTAGGGTATCTATCCTAATTATGTTAAATAAAATTCCTACATAATTAAAAAAAAACTAATCTTATGTGGATTTTTAATTATAGAAAGAAACTAAATCACCATTGATATTGAACATTATGAGATCAGTTAAAATAAAAAAGTATTGAATCGTAGTAATATTTGATAAATAACATGTTGATAGCCAATAAAATAAATATTAAATTATATTAATATGCACATTTTTGTATAGTTTAGTTTTAAATAGTTGTCAAATTATTAAGAAAAGGTGACAAATTTGATATTGTTAGACTTACAATAAAAAAATAACAAAATAACGTAAAACATAATAACAAAGAACTCACAATAAAAACCAAAATAACATATAAGTGATTATATATTTATATTAAAATGATCTTATTATTTTTAATATTAGTTATGATATGTATCCTACCTATGTTAAGAAATCTTATATGATTAAAAAAGAAACTAATTCTACATGGATTTTAATTGAAAAATACTATATATTTAATATTAATTCTTATATTTTTAATATTAATTAGAGTATCTATTGTAATTATGTTAAGAGAATTCCTACATAATTAAAAAAGATTCTAATCCTAGGTGACTTTTTAATTGAAAAAAGACACAAAATCATCACTAATATTAATTTAAAGAAAGATATCAAATTATCATTAATATTAATTAGCTTATCTATCCTAATTAGAATGACAAAGTTTTTACATAATTAAAAAAAGAAACTAATCCTACATGACTTTTTTTTCTCTTCCCATACCTCTCTTTTTATGTATATATAGATATAGATCAATTACCTTGAGATATATAAATAGACATTTAAATTACCAATTTTGTATGTGCAATCAATGTAATAATAGATCGATCTAATTTATTTGAAAACCAAACATGTTTTCAAATAAAAGCATTTCTGTTATATTAATCAAGGATACTATTTAAACAAAAACTACAGACCATGTTGCACTATCTATGGAAAATCAAGCACAAACGAGTTAAACATAATTCAAACCATATATCTTGCTTCAACTACATCAATATTTTCTGGAATTAAATCATATGTCAACACCCAAGACAAAAAAAAAAACTTAACATCACTCTAGTGACATTATATGTTGGAACACCAATCAATTTCAATGGTCTATTTAAATCAACAACTCCTGATGGTTGCATTTGGAAGCTTGATTAGTTTGAATTAACAAATCATGTGACAAAAAAGAATCTTGCGAAACACCCCAAAAAAACATAAAAATAGTAATTAAATAGATTAGTAGCAAATCAATTAAAAAAAACTTTCCCACATATAATATCTCTTGTTGATAAAGCCCATGAAATTATATAAAACAAACTAACAAACAAGCTGAAATGATGAGTGACTAAAAAAATAGTTATGAATAGAGAATATGTTTAATGATTTAGTAAGTTTCATTTTAAAACTATGTATATTTGCAACCAAGTAAAGTAAGAATGTTTAATTTGCGTAAAATCTCTTATAATGCACGGATATTCTTCAAATTAGGGCTTCTGACTCTCTTGTACCTGTCCAAGCAGTAGCACGTGCATAGAAAAGCTAATTGTGTGGCACATTTTATTACGTTGGTAATAAATCTCAATGAATAAATGTACCATCATGGGGTTAAAATACATATATTTGGAGAAAATCAAATATTAGTATTATTATTAAAATTAAATAATATAATATCACGAAATGGAATCTAGACTATAACAACTATCATGTGAACCATAATCCAGCCAAGAATTTTTTTTTTCTCATCTTTCACGCAAAAGTTTAACCTTGTACCATACATCTTCATCTAGTTTTTGATGATTCTTATTCTTCTTCCGCTAACACCACAACTATCATGGAGATGAAACATGCTTCCAGATAGGCCATGCATGCCAACCTTCTTCGTAGATTTAAAAAATTTTGATATCAAAACTCTTGAGTCTATTATGTATCACGCGTGCTATGTATTTGGTCACTTTACTAATAAATGTGCTAACACGTTAGCTGGTAATAGTTTCAGTGCTACTTTGAGTGATAATGAGTCTGATCCTTCCTTACTGTTCTAAAGGAATATTCTATAGATACGGGTCACAATGCGATCAGGGATGTCATTAGATTACCCATTGCATTTGTAGACACATCCGGTTTTGGACAATCGTATGTGCGTCTAAATGTTACTAAGAAATCTGTCTCAGCCTTTCAAAATGGCAGTGGTAACTTTGTTGATACCGAGCTAGTTGATGTCTATAAGAAACTTTTAAATGATTGGCAAGAGCAAAATAAAAGGATTGATGTTTTCACAAAATGCACAAATATTTTACTTCTGATAATCTTTAAAGAAAAAACTGCCATTGTTCATTTAAAAGCTTCTCTTACCAAAATCGGGACTGAGTATGAAAGAGTTAAAACTGAACATGATTGCTCGCTCGATACCCTAGATTGACTGAATAAGTTAAGATCAAATCTTGATGAGGTCCTTTCAATAAGAGTTAAACATGATATAATTGGCCTTGGTTTTGAAAAGCAAAATTTTCAAAAAGGGTGATGATTCTCAAATACCATCTAATGTAAAACATTATTTTAAATGAAAACCAAAACCAAGGAGACATCAGTTTATTTGTCATTATAATAATACTCAAGGACACATTATTCCCTATTTCGTAAGTGAAAATGTAATAATGTTAAAAAGATCTCTGAAAAGCAAATACCATAAGCATCTCACATCTCTGACCGCATGCAGTCAGTTCGGGGTTAAAGAATCAGATATCTATTTTAATGTGTTTCCATCTACGATGAAACCTAAACTTCAAGACTCTTGGTACCTTTACAGTGGGTGCTCTCTTCACATGACTGGAGAAATAGGTAATTTGAAAGATTTCAAATATGGTTTCTTTTGGTGATGGATCTCATGGTAAGATTGTTGATAGTAGTACTCTAAGCCTTTATACATTGCGAACTTAAGGATGTTCTTCTCGTTGACAATCTTAAGGCAAGTCTCTTAAGTATTAGTAAATTGTGTGATAATGGCTTAACTGCGCAGTTTAATAAAAACTCTTGTAAAGAGGTTGATGCATGTAATGTGTGTGTTCTTGAATGATAGAGATCTAGTTATAATTGTTACCATTTTAATGGTAGATAAAAAAATTATTATTTCCCTTCTAATGGCATTACAAATGCGGTTTTAGATATGACAACATTTGAGGCAACTTCCATGACCGCATCCAGAGACACCAAATATAGAATGTCAAGGTTGAAATGTGTTGGTAAATAATGTAATATGGTAAGAACCAATTACTAAGTATCCTTTATTGAACCTACAAATTTTGTGAAACTCTAAATGATGGATTTTTGCTTTTAGCTATGCAGAGTGAGATTGATAAGTTCACTGATAACAATGGTTGGGGCCTTATTCCTCATCCCACTCATAGAAGTGTGATGAAAACAACGTGGTTTTTCAGAAATAATTTGATGAGCATGGAAATATTATACATACTAAAGCTTATTTGGTTATTCAAAATAGTATTCAAGAAAATGAGTCTTTTTGTGATGATCATTCTCACTTATTACTGTAGTGGATAATGTTCGTTTCATGCTAGATATATCTTTTCATCTTTATCTTAAAACACACCACATCGATGTTAAGAACTCCTTTTTGAATGGTAATCTTAGTAGGATGTGTATGTCACTCAACCTCATGGTTTTGAGGATCTATGTAAGAATGATCATATGTTCAAGCTTAAGAAGTCTCTCTATGTTTATAAACATGCTCATTATGCATGGTTTGACAAACTAACTAGTTTTCTCCTTATATTTGGTTTTAAAAGAGGTGAAGTTGATAAAAACTATGTTTGTCAAAAAAAAAATTAATAATGACATTCTTATTGCACAAGTTTATGTGGATAATATCATTTTTGGATCCTTATTTGATACTTTAAATAAGTTCTTTGTAGAATCCTTGGCCTCCACAATTGAATTAAGCATGGTTGGTGAGTTAAGCTATTTTTTGGATTTAGAAATTAAACAGTTGCATGATCGCATCATTATTTTTCAAAGCAAGTATGCTCATAACTTGCTAAAGCATTTTAATATTAAAATTCTTCTCACTTTAAAACTCATATGGTTTCAAAGTTATCTAAGGATTATGAGGCTAAAGGAGTAGATCTTACATTGTATAGAAGCATGATATAAAGTTTGCTTCATTTAACAGTCAGTCATCCTGCTATTATGTATAGTGTCTATGTTTGTGCTCAAGCTAATCCTAAAATAACTCATTTAAAAGCTATTAAATGTATCATTCGGCGTATAAGTGGTACAATTGAGTTAAAGATTTGGTATATGAATGACACCAATATTGCTCTTGTTGTTTTTAGTGACTCTAACTGGGCAGGTGATGTTACTGATAGGAAAAGTACAACTGGTGCATGTTATTATCTTGGGAAAAATTTGGTATCTTTTAGTTGAAAGCAAAACTATTTCTCTTTATCTACAACTGAGTCGGAGAACGTAGCTGTAGAAAGATGTTGTTCCCAATTATTATGGATGAATTAAATCATTGAGAAATATGGTTTACACAATGACACTCTTACTATTTTTTGTGATAACTATAGCGTTGTTGACATTTCTAGGAATCTGGTTCAGCATTCTCATACAAAACACATCGATTTTCGACATCACTTTGTACGAGATTTGGTTGAGAAAGGTATTATTCGCATGGAGTATGTCAACACTGAAAATTAGCTTGTGGGCATTTTTACCAAGGTATTAGATTATGAGAGATTTTTTTCTTTGAGAAGATCTCTCAATATGTGCACTGTTTGAATGTGAGTCTGCATGCCAGGACATTTGCCCTCACATATGCCGTGGCATTGTATTTTTCATTTTTTCTTTCTTTATTTATTTTCAATTTATTAAACATACCTTATATACCGTCTCAGCTGTTTAAGTTACTCCTCGCCGCAGCGTTCTGCTTCGGTCAACACTTCATCGCTTGACCTGATAACTACCATGGTTTCAGGAGATGATTCAACTAAACCACATGCAACTCTGTTCCTAGGAAATCTAAGGAACGAAATTGACATCGAGAACCCACCAAAATTAAATATCCTCTGTGGTTTTCTTAAGAAAGACTACACATCATCATCACACAAGTCCAATGTTGTGTGTATAGGCCTGGAGGAGCAGAAAAGAAGTGAAATTGAAATGAACCCTAACGGGAACGATGGAATTGGGGACCTGAAGGAAGGGGATGATCCAAAGCCGGGCCGAGTTGATGAGGTTTCGGTCACCACTGAGAACACGACACGTGGAGTACGCGTGGACGGTTCGGCAGGAGGGCACTTGGGCGAGAAATGAAGAGTGGCTAAGGGCAATGACATCATTTACAATTCTATTATTATTATTTCTTAATTAATATGGAAATATTTTGTAAAAGGAATCTTGGCATTGTGGTCCCAAAGTGTTAGGTGTAAATTGTACCTTATCTAAGGGGAACAAATGAAACGGAAATGCAAGTTTGGAGTACTATTCTACCAGCTTCTCCCATTTCTCTCTCTTATATTCTATCTTCCTTCCCAAGTATCATCTATTCCTTCATCTTATACAAATTAATATTCATTACAGCTGCAGAAAATTAAGTAAATACACCATCTGGTATCCAGAGCACACTCCTGGGCATGGCATAAATTACCAGATTTAAAGACTTACAAGAGGCACAGAAAAAAAAATAGATCAAACTCTCCAAATGGAAACAAAAAAGAGGGAAATGACATAAATTAATTTACAAGAACAATTGGCCAACACAAACAATGAACTGCAGGAACAAATTATAGAAATCAAGGCTGAGATAAAGGAGAAACTCTGTGGGACCTGCAACAGGTATGATCAGTTGACAACCGTCCTTGCAACAATCCAGATTCAATTTAAATCAAAATCAGGAAAGGAGATCTGCTAAAGAGTCCATTCTGGGGGAGCCACCACCACACCCTGCATTTGAGGGGATTAATCACAGAAATCAAATTATTACAAGGCACAGAGAAAACACTACCAATCAAGTTATAAGCCCTATTCCCAAAATTGATTTTCCCTATTTTGATGGCACTAATGCAAGATCTTGGATATTGAGGTGCAATAGCTACTTTAAATTGATCCCTAACATACCAGATCCACAAAGGGTGAATTTAGCTATTATGCACCTAGAAGGAAAGGCAGCCCTATGGTATCAGAATTGGGGTGCCAGGTTAGGAGATGTTTCATGGGCTCAGTTCATTGATTTGATATCTGCAAGGTTTGAGGAGTTAAGGGAATCCAAAATCATTGCAGAGTTTAATAAGTTGAAATTCCATGGCAACTATGAAGAGTATGTTGAGAGGTTTGAGGAGCTTAAGTCATGTATGTTGATGGGTAACCATGGGCAATTTTCTGAAGAATACTTTATTGCTAGTTTTTTTAGTGGGCTGAATGATGAACTACAAGCATTTATTACCATGTTCAACCCACACACTTTACAACATACTATAGGACTGGGCAGGAAACAACTGCTTACCCTTGAAGACATCACAAGAAAGGTGAAGGGTGCCACTAGGTGAATAAAGGAACTTATTACCCTCCTAAAAACAGGGTGGAGACAGCTCAGGCAACCCCCATCAAAACAATTGCACCCCAAGGTAATAAAGGGCCTATCAAACTACTCACTGCTAATGAAATGGCTGCTGGGAGGGAGAAGGGACTATGTTACAACTGTGATGAGCAGTTTTCCTATGGCCACAGGTGCAAGAAAAGGATTACCTACATGATAATGACTGAGGAAGAAGAGTTTCAGTGCTCAAACATGCATAACACCCAAAAGTAGTTTGGAGAAACCCCTGCAGATTTGGAAGAAGTACAAATGACCTTGAATACCCTCTCAGGGGAATCAGGAACTACTACTATGAGGATGATGGGCTATTGTGGGGGTCATTAGTTGCATATTCTTATTGACTCAGGAAGCACCCTGCGTTTTATGCAAGAAGAGACTGCTAAGAAGTTGGGGTGTAGGTTGGAAGGGGTGAAACCCATCCTTGTAAAGGTAGCTAATGGCCAAAAGATGGTCAGCTCACACAGAGCAGAGGATTTTCAATGGGATATGCAAGGGCAAAAATTCACTTACCCACTGAGACAATTACAACATGAGGGGTATGATCTTATTTTAGGGGGTGATTGGTATTTTCATAGTTTTCATGGTGTTGAAATGAATCAACGGGTTCATGGCTTGGTATTATCGAAATTCGATTCGATCGAAGTATTCAAAGTGTTTCAAGCTTGAAAAATAAAAGGAAAATGAAAATAAAGCAAATAAACTAACTAGTCTAAGCTAGGAATTGAAAGTGAAAGTTGGTCGGATGCCTCGTCGGATGCCTTAATACAAAAATGCAAGCAATTAATGAAAACAAGTAAAAACAAGCATTGTTTCACCAAGTACAAGCATGCATGCACAAGGTACAACTATGCATAAAATCCTAAATAATGCAAGTAAGCAAAAATTTAAAGTATAGATGTAAATAGCAATGGAAATTAACAAGAAAGTTCAAAGTTTTAAGGAAAATAACAAGCAACAAAGAGTAGATCTAAGATTTAACCTAAAACTATGCATAAAAATAAAATTGCAAACAAAGCATAGCAAAATCTCAAAATCAAGACGATCCAAGAGCCGATCTATGATCTAGATGTGTCACTCATCTAGATTCCATAGCCAATTCATAAGTTTCATCATGAATTCAAGGTGCTAAGGCAAAAAGCATAAAATGAAGAACAAAGCATGGAAATGAAGAACAAGCATAGAAATAAAGCATAAAACATGAAATTGAAAGGAAACTTACTTGAATTAAAGGAAAGAGTAGAAATCTTGAATTAAATTTCATCAAAAGTAACAATCCAAAGGAGTATTTGGATTCTTCTTAGGCTTACAAACCCAAGGAGGTGCTTGAAATTAAATCTAATCTAGAAAAGGAATTACATCAAAGCTTGAGATTGAATCTAAAAACCTTAAGAGAGAGAATTTGAATCTAAGATCTTGGAGAGAGAGTTTTTAATCCCAAACCCATGCTTGGGTTGGGAGAAAAATGAGAGGTATCTTACAAAATGAAAGAGATGTTCTATTTATACAAGTTAATTAGGGGTAAATGGGTCAATTATGCCATATGAGCTTGGATTTACATGTATTGACCAAATTTGACCAAAAATGATCAAAATAGACCTTTTGGGTCGAGTTTGGGCTCGATTGGCTCGGCAAATTTGCAAGGTGGCTCGACATGGGTCGAGATGGCTCGGCGCTGGGTGAGCTGACTCGGCAGGACTCGGCATTGGTCGGCAGGCGCGTGCAGATGTGCGTGGGTCTCGACGGGAGTTGCGCGCAGTGCTCGGTAGCTGTGCGGCTGGACTTGGCAGGCATGGCACGCAGTCGATTGACTGGCTCGGCAGTCGATCGACTACTCTCGGCAGGACGGGCATGGGCGGCAACTCTCTGTTGAGCAGTCGATTCAGCTCTCGGCAGTCGATGCGCTGAGTCTCAGTAGGTGCGCGCGGGACTGGGCGGGCATGGCCGACAGTGCTCAGCCAGCTCTCGGCACTCTCGGCGGGACTGCTCGGCAGCTGCCGGCAGGTCTCGGCAGCTGCGCGCGGAAGCGCTCGATTCGGGCTGGCTAGGTTTGATTTTGGGGCCTCGATGCCTTCACCTATAAAATGGGAATTTAAACCATAAAAAACCATGATTTACCACAAACCTCAAGATAATCGGACCATTTAACCAAATTAAATATAAAATTAACAAGAAACACGAAATATAATAAAACGAGAAAACAAACGAACAACCTAACGAAACTCGATTAAAAAACTACTAAAATCAACATAAAAATCTAATTAAAAATATGAGAAAAACACCACAATTACATGCAAAACAATTGGCTTAAAACTTGTACTTCTATAGAGTTGAATTATGAGAAAATGATAGTTATAGTCAATGCTGGAAGGAAGAGGGTTAAGTTGCATGCTCTCACTACCCAACCTGAGCTTCAACTTATTACAGGACCTGCCTTATATAAACTGATACATTTAGATGATGGAGGGGAAGTACAAGAATTGTATTGGGTCACTATGCAGAAAACAGATCAGGAAGACAACCCTATACTGGGACATATACTGGATGAGTATGAAGATGTATTTGCTGAACCACAAGGGCTACCACCAGAGAGGGGGATTGAACATCAAATTCTGTTAAAACCTGACAGCTCACTTAAGCACCAGTACCCTTACAGGACTACCCATGAACACAAGGATGAGATAGAAAGAATTGTCAAGGAAATGCTGGAGTCTGGGATTATTCAGAACAGTAAGAGTTCATTTGCATCCCCTGTTATTTTGGTTAAGAAGAAAGACTCCACTTGGAGATTATGTGTGGATTACATGTATCTCAACTAGCTAACAATTAAACATTATTACCCTATTCTTGTGATAGATGAGTTACTAGATGAGCTGCATGGGGCTAATTATTTTTCCAAGATTGATTTAAGGTCAGGATATTTTCAAATTCTTATGAAACTAGAACACAGGTTCCTCACAGCCTTTAGGACTCCACATGGCCATTATGAGTTCTTGGTTATGCCTTTTGGGTTGTGCAATGCACCTGCAACCTTTCAGTCCCTAGTGAACCAGGTTTTCAATGATTACCTAAGGAAGTCAGTTTTGGTATTTTTTGATGACATTCTGGTTTACAGTCAGGCCCTTGATGAGCATAAGGAACACTTGAGGCAAGTCCTGCAAAAGCTGAGGGAGAACAGATTGTATGCTAAAAGAAGCAAGTGCAGTTTTGGAAGGTTGGAAATAGAGTACATATGCCATATAGTTTCACAACAAGGAGTATCCACTGATCCAGATAAGATCAGTAGTATGGTCCAATGGTCAGCACCTACTACTGTCAAGCAGCTGAGGGGATTCTTAGGTCTGACTGGGTACTATAGGAAGTTTGTGAAGGGTTATGGAGTATTGAGCAGACCCCTGCACAGCAAGAGTTGTCTTTTAATAAGCTCAAGGAAGCAATGGTAAGTGCCCTAGTGTTGGCATTGCCGGATTTTAAGAAAACATTTGTTTTGGAAACTGATGCCAGTGGCACTGAAGTTGGGGCTGTATTAATGCAGGAAGGTAGATCTATCTCTTACATGAGTAAAGCATTATGCCCCAGGAATCAGGCACTTTCAGTTTATGAAAGGGAATTCTTAGCAGTACTCATGGCAATATAAAGGTGGAAGCACTACTTACAGAGCAATAGATTCATCATAAAAACTTATCAACAAGCATTGAGACACTTACTAGATCAGAAAATCATGACACAAACCCAACATAGGTGGATCACCAAGCTCCTTGGTCTAGACTATGTGATTGAATACAAGAAGGGGAGTGACAATAGGTTAGCTGATGCTTTGTCCAAAATAAACCTGATAGAAGGTTTTTGTGAGGCTATATCTACTGTAACACCAACATGGGTACAGCAAGTGGTGCAGAGTTATAAAGGAGATGCTTATATGTCAAAGATCACAGGGGCTAACACCATAGACCCTAAGTCCTACCCTCAGTTCACCTTAAAGGAAGGAGTACTCAGATACAAGGACATATTGGCAGTTGGGGCAGACAATGAGTTAAGGCAATCGATCCTCAGGGCTATGCACTCTTTTGCTTTTGGGGGACACTCTGGTATACAGGGAACCTATATGAGGATTAAAAGGATCTTCTATTGTCCAGGGATGAAGAAGGGTGTTACCAATACAGTGCAAGGTTGTGAAGTGTGTAGGATGACCAAACCAGAGAATGGGGCCTACCCTGGCCTACTACAGCCCTTACCTATTCCAGAAAAGGCTTGGACCCACATTACTATGGAATTCATTGAGGGTTTATCTAAGTCCTATGTCAAGAATGTGATACTAGTGGTTATTTACAGATTCACAAAGTATGCACATTTCCTAACCCTATCCTATCCCTTTACAGCAATGGATGTGGCTCATACCTTCCTAGACATTATTTATAAACTCCATGGCTTGCCAGTTAGCATGGTCACTGACAGAGATAAGACATTCACTAGCCATTTCTGGCAAGAGCTTTACAAACTAATGGGGGTAAGGTTGGACATGACATCAGCATACCATCCACAATCAGATGGCAAAGTGAGAGGTTGAATCACAGTTTGGAAGGTTATTTAAGGTGCATGGTTCATAAAACCCCTAAACAATGGGCTAAATGGATACCATTAGCAGAATTCTGGTACAATACTAACTTTCACACTGGCCTAAAGCTCACATCCTTCCAATCACTCTATGGCTATCCTCCCCCACTCTACAATCCGTCTTCTTATTTAGACTCTGACAACAAGGATGTATAGACATGCATGCAAGAGAGGCAGTACATCAGTGAGGTAATCAGGGAGAATTTGACACATGCTCAGCAAAGAATGAAGGCTTATGCCGATAAACACAGAAAGGACAGATCTTTTGAAGTAGGGGAATTTGTTTTCCTCAAATTACAACCATTTCGACAAAATTTAGTGGTGGTTAGGAAAAATCTCAAACTTTCGACTAGGTACTTTAGACCATGTGAAATTGTTGAAAAAATTGGAGAGGTTGCTTACCGCTTAAAACTACCTGAAGGGTCTAAGGTTCACCCGGTGTTCCATGTTTCTCTACTAAAGGGGCAGGTACTTGTTAGAGTGCCTGTGTGTAAGGATCCACCTCCAACGGGTCCAGATGGTTGCTTCAAACTCCAGCCTTATGAGGTGCTCGATTCGAGAGAGATAATCCGCTGGAGGGAGTCGGTACCTCAGATATTGGTCCGTTGGGATGACCGCGAATCGCTTGCGGCCACCTGGGAGGATGTTGATTATATCCGATGCAAGTTTCCAACTTTCGAATCTCGAGGACGAGAATCTCAAAAATGGGGGGGGGGGGGTGTATTGTTGTGTACAGGCCTGGAGGAGCAGAAAAGAAGTGAGACTGAAATGAACCCTAATTAGAACGATGGAGTTGGGGATCTGAAGGAAGAGGATGATCCAAATTCGGTCCGAGTTGATGAGGTTTCGGTCACCACTGAGAACGCGACACGTGGAGTACACATGGAGTACACGTGGATGGTTCAGCAGGAGGGCACTTGGGCGAGAAATGAAGAGTGGCTAAGGGCAATGGCGTCATTTACAATTCTATTATTATTATTAGTTTTCTTAATTAATATGGAGATATTTTGTAAAAGGGATCTTGGCATTGTGGTCCCAAAGTGTTAGGTGTAAGCTGTACCTTATTTAAGGGGAACAAATGAAACGGAAATACAATTTTGGAGTACTATTTTATCAGCTTCTCCCATTTCTCTCTCTTCTATTCTATCTTCCTTCCTAAGTATCATCTATTCCTTCATCTTATACAAATTAATATTCATTACAGCTGCAGAAAATTAAGTAAATACAACATCCAAATGCCTCCAAGGCTATGGGCCTGAGGTTTTTCAATCTCTAGACTCAGATTCTGATGTGTCAAAGAAATCAAAAGCGAGATCCAAGAAGAGAAAAACTAAAAAGATGCCAAAGAGAAAATTTTGAAGAAATTGACCAAGCCCTCGAACAAAGGGGGAGATGAAGTCGCAGATGTGATTGTAAATGTGATTACCGATATTACCGACATCCCTGCCAACACTGACTCGTCAGCTACTGTTTGTGGTCATGATTCCCCTATGCCTATGGAGGACTTCAATCCAAATTAGAAGGCCTCGTAATTATTCGTGGCCAAACGTACACATTCCTCCTCCATTCCAGTGTCCGATTCTCTTGACGATGAACTTGAACCAACTGGCGGTGCTCTCTACGTCTCCAAAAGGGGAAAAGCATCGCCATTAGCTCTTCACGTAATTTAGCCAAAGCGATAATTGAGATCTCAAGTGATGATAACCTCTCAGCTGGGGATAATTAGAGCTCACACACTCCAACTAATGATTTCATCGACAAATACGTTAGGGGTGAAGATCTGGCCTACCCTATCTTTGGGGACGCGTTGGAAAATGTTGCCATGAATGTTGTCCCTGATGCTGCCAAGGATGAAATCACATCTGCACCCACATATGTTGTAGACTATAATCTGGGTAGTGCTTTTACTAACATTTTCTATACTACAACTACTCATGCCAGGTATAAGATGTTTGTTGGATGATCTTCGATCAAAGAGAAGTACCAACATGTGTCGATGTTTTGGACTAATAATCTTGGCAAGTTCTTTGAGATACGGCAGCTTACACACACTATTGATGATGTTATGCCATTCGAGCAGGCTGTGGTGTATAAGTTATACTCAGATCTTTGTACTAAAGTACATGATCCTACCTCTTTGAGATATAGGCGTGTGTATGTGCTTGGGGAAATCTTCAATCTTACACTAGCTATAATCAATGAATTATTCCAATTATGGATGAAGAACCCAAGGAAGTTGATATCACTCGAATGATCAATTTTTTGACGAGTGACCTTATCACTGAGTGGTCGACCCAATTTCCATCTTCCCAGCTGAATTCTTTTATGGGTTCTTACACAAAGTGTGCTGCAGCAACTGGACCCCTAAAAACAATGACTCCAGAGTTACTAATCATGCCCACATCCTCTATAGACTGGGAACATGGATATCATTCAACTTTGGTGCTCATGCCTTTGATGCTGTCACATTCTTTACCACATCCTCTTAGAGAAAGTGGGCATTGTCGTTTCCTAGTTTTATCTTCAAAGTGCTCGTGTCTCAAGGTCTGGTTCCTTGATTTTCTCTACTCGGACATTCGGGCGTGTTTTTTGTTGCCCCATCGCTCTTCAATGCAAAAAGTTGGTTGGTTGATAACCTGGTGGTTTACTCTGATTTTGAGGATATCTCTTTTGATCACTGAAGTATAGTTTTTAGTGGTTTTGGAAATAAAAGGTTCTATTGGCTTGGTATTATCGGAATTTGATTCAATTGTGAGATTCAATGTGCTTGTAGCTTGAAGAAATAAAAGAAAAATAAAAATTAAGCAATTAAACTAACTAAACAATTCTAGGAATTGAAATAGCAAGTGGGTAGAATGCCTCGCCGTATGCCTCAATATGGAAATGAAAAGCAATAAAGGAAATAAGCAAAAACAAGCATTGTTTCACCAAGTACAAGCATGCGTGCACAAGGTACAACTATGCATAAAATCCTAAATAATGCAAATAAGTAAAATTGAAAGAATGAATGGATAAGGCAGTGAAAATAGACGGAAAAGTTTAAAACTTTATGAAAAATAACAAGCAACAAAGCATAGATCTAGGATTAAGCATGAAACAAAGCATGAAAATTAAATTGCAAATAAAGCATATGAAAGACTTGAAATCAAGACGATTTAAGACTCGATCTATGATCTAGATGTGTCACTCATCTAGATTCCATAGCCAGTTCTTAAGATCAATCAAGAAATCAAGGTTCTAAGACAAAAGGCATGACATGAAGAACAAACATGAAAATGAAGAACAACGCATGGAAATAAAGCATAAATCATGAAATTGAAAGGAAACTTACTTGAATCAAGAAATGGAACAAAGCCTGAATGTAATTGCATCAAAAGTAATAATCCAAAAGATTATTTGGATCCTTCTTAGGCTTACAAACCCAAGTCCAAGCATGAAAGTAAATCTAAATCTAGAAAAGAAATCACATCAAGATTGAAGTTGAATATAAAACCTAAGGAAGAGAAAATTATCAAGAACTTGAGAGTAATTTGATCACAAAACCAAGTTAGGGTTAGGAAGGGAGTGGTTCTTACAAAATGAGAGTTGTGAGCTATTTATACCAACTTTTATTGGGCTTAAATGGGTCAATTTGGGATTTTTAGGCTTAATTTCACGAGTTTGACCAAAATTGACAAGTTTTGACCAAGATGGCTCAAGGTGGCTCGGTCTTGGCTCAAGGTGGATCGGTCTGGGTGAGCCTGGGTGTGCTGGGGCTGGCTGGGGCGTCCTTGGGATGACTGGGGTGGCTGGGCACCATTGGGCTGCAGGGCAATGCCTGGGTTGCTGCTGGGCGCCAGTTTAAGCTCCAGTTTGCTGCCTGGGTTGCTGCTTAGAGGTGCTGCTGCTGGGCGCCAGTTTGGGCTGCCTAGGCACGAAAATGGGCCACCATTCCAGAATGTTAGCCCCTTTGAAACTTGCTCTTGACACCAACTTGGGCATGCAAATAGGCAAGGTTAGGCTTGGATTTTTAGCCTCCATGCCTTAGCTTGATTTAAAAATCATTAAGCCACCTATTAAAAGAGAATTTTAATTATTAAAACCCAAGAATTACACCAAACCTCAAAGTAATTGAACCAATTAACCCATTAAAATATAAAATTAACAAGTCAAGTGAAAAACAACAAAACAAGAAAAACCACATAAAAACTTAATAAAATTCTATTAAAAACTACTAAAATCAACATAAAACTCTAACTAAAAATACTAGGAAAAACACAACAATTACATGCAAAACAACTACCCCACACTTATCGGTTTGTTCGTCATCGAACAACGAAAATAATCGAGAGTGTACATGCAATGAACATTATGTAAAAAGAAAAATCCTTGTGCTTATCCTATTTAATATGATGAAAGTATCAACATAAACTCGTTATCGTCAAGCATTTCTCGTATTACCCTTTCAATTGAAAACTAAATCGTGGACTTCCTCACAAATGGAATTTTTGGAGGGTGTTCGCTCAATTCACTCAAGTATTTGTTAAGAGACGTGTATACGCTCGAATCGGACAATGCATGTACTCGACAAGATTTTACAAATCGAAAACTTAAAATGCTCATTTTACATGACCAAACAAGGATCGAAAGAGGTCTTTATTTTGGGTTTTAATGTTGGCTCTTTGGTAAGGTATGGAATATATGGATATAGTGGCTAACATACGATCAAACGTGATCAATAACACACAAAATCCTAACTTCTAAAACCCGAAGCTTATAATTGCTTCTCCTTTCCCGAATTACCAGACTCTCATTCAAAACCCTTTCGTTCACTCACTCTTTTCCGACTTTATTTCACAACACTTAGAAGCTTTTTGAATTTGCTTCTTTTTACTAATTTTAGCCTTTAAATTAGGCTTTTTACTTGAACGCACGCTTTATCACTTTTCGTGATTTGTGTTGGACTTTTATTATTTTTTTTCTATTTTTTTGTATAAGCAACTCAAAACCTGAAACCCACAATTTATTTCCCACACATCTCTCATCAACTAACAATAAACTCTCCCACCTCACAAATTACGAAGATACAAGAGCTAAAATTAAGCTCGGCTAACAAGATATGGGATAAAGGCTCTAGGGGGGGCTCATTTGGGATTTTTAAGTAGCTTACATATTGGATATGGCCGGAACAAGGGTGATATATGTGCCTCGAGGTCATTTTCAAATTCAATCATGTACGAGCAAAGTCAAACCTCCTCAACACAATTTCCATAAAAATGCAAGCAAGCCGATAAATCACACAAGGCTACTTACTAGTTTGCACCGAATTTGGGACCAAGATCAAAAGAGCTTTTAAAGCGTTGCAATCTTTTCAAGAGAAAATGTTGATTATATATATATATAGGCGTGTTTGGACGAAGCACAAAAATCCAACCCCTCACACAAGAGGCCATAAACATGCAAACACCCGACAAGTAAACTATTCAAACTTCCAAGCACGTGGAGCTATTCAACAATGTAATAAAAACACAAACGACACAAAAATCGACTCAACCATATAAATGCGCAAATATTAAGCGTCACTTCACCAAGAATGCGTCACTTCACCAAGACTCGAGTTAAGAACAACAAATCATGCTTGATAAAAATTCGGACCCTAACCACCTACCCACACCACACTTAAACCATTCAATACCCGCATTTTAATGAAAACCAAGTAAAAGGAGGGTGAATAGAAACTTCCTTAACTGAGTGAGTTTGGGTCGAGCTCGGTGGGGTCCACCTAGGCATCTAAGCAATCCAAGTAAAAATCGAGTTTGGCTAGTATGTCCCGGCTCCATGAATGCTACTCACTTATCCAATCGCCCAAGGTTGAAGTCGTAAAACAACACACTATACAAGAAAATCACAAAAAATTAAAAACTAAACAAAATATGTACACGAATCTCAACAAAATATCTTTTTTTCGATTTTTCAAATGTTATTGGATTTTCGTTTTAAGAAGAAAGAAAGAATATAAAATAAACAGACGAGAAGAACTTGGGTTGCCTCCCAAGAATCGCTTGTTTTACGTCACTAGCTTGATGTACTCCCTTTTGGTCAAGGTGGAAAGATCACGGGAGGGTCCACCAAAACAATCTCCTCCTTGTCGGGAGGAATTGTGGTCTTAAAGTGACCCGACACCTTGTCTAAGATCCAATAGAAACATTGGATGGCTAGTGTGTCTATCGGGCAAGTAGAAGTCGCCTCGGGTAGAATTTCGGGTGGAATTGTGGTTTTAAAGTGACCCGATGACTCATCCCAAAAACAAAAGGAGTAATGGCCGGCTATCTTTTACAACATGTGGTCGAGCGACGGGGGAGGGAAACGATCGCTTTTGATATCCGCATTTAACTTCTTAAAATCGATCAACATCCTCCATCTCGTCGTAGCCCTCGTGGCCAATAACTTTCCATTTTCATCCTCGATCACCTTCTCGTCTTCTATTATCTCATTAGAATTTGGATTCAAATGCCATTGAAATTCTTGAGGTGGTTGGGTATCATCCTCCAAGATGAGTTTATGCAAGTAAGTCCAAGGGCTAGCTCCCTTTATCACTCCGGGTCTCCAACCAATTGCACCATTACGAGTTTTAAGTTCTTCAATCGACCCCTCCTCATCTCGCTCCGGATTGGCAAAGATGATGATTCGCTTACTCTCCTCTTTCTCCAAATAAATACGCTTGAGGGGATATGGAGGAGGCTTAAGCTCGGTCTTGTGCCACCTCTTGACCTCGTTGGAGGCTAACTTGAACAAATCACCACTCCCCTCAAGGCACTCTTCAAGCTCTTCAATCTTAGCATCACTAACCTCCACCTCCCCCTCTAAGATTCGTCAATTTTTTCAATCTTATCATCAATAACCCCACTTCCCCCTCTAAAAAGTCATTGTTGCCCTCAATGACCCATAAACAAACTTCTTCACACAAGTCTTTGGTACATAGAGGCACAACGGGCTCATCATTAAGAACAAGGGGCTCATCCTCACAACATCCCTCAATATCGACATCCCGGACAATATCTTCCTCAATTCAATTATCATCCAAACAAATTCGTTCGACCGTGGCCTTGATGAAGTCC
Source organism: Phtheirospermum japonicum (assembly GCA_014905375.1). Classification (NCBI taxonomy): domain Eukaryota; kingdom Viridiplantae; phylum Streptophyta; class Magnoliopsida; order Lamiales; family Orobanchaceae; genus Phtheirospermum; species Phtheirospermum japonicum. The sequence continues at coordinate 48,407 of BMAC01000478.1, forward strand.
AATACACCCACTCTTCACAAGATTGTTTTAAAGTAAAGGATAGGGGGTCAAGAGGAGTAAAAATACTCGAAATTGAAACCACGGCCTCCTCCGTCGGTGGTACAACTAAATCAACTACCCCACACTTCTCAAGGAACGTGACTGGAAGAGTAGGCGGAGGTGGACTTGAGAATTGTCGTGTAATAGCCCATATATCCGGATCGAGGGATGGAGTGGTAGCAATCATCGGGGTAGTCGGATCAAATGGGCCCTCAGGAGGATCAATAAGAGGATTAGGAGTCGGCGGCAGAGCAAACAATGGTGGAGTACAATTAGGTCCCACCAGATATCCATGGTCTCCATACACATCCTCCGAACGAGGCATCGACAAGTTGAACGAGGGAAGGGAAAGGCAAGAGTCGGAAACATGACCATGCGATCCACACCATGCACATCCCACAAACGGTCGGTTAACATCCCTCATAGTGAGAATGGGGGGGCCACTTTCGATATTGGAGCTCGGACCTCCAAACAACGTATAAGCCTGGTGATATTTAGCATATATAGTTATGCGCGTCCCAAGATTGAGATTCGAAGTAAGAGGACCTCCACCCAGCTCGGGATTCCCAAAGCCACCATTATACATATTCGAATAGGGAGTGGGAGCACTATAGCCACCATATGGACCGGATGTTGGTGTATGCATATTCGGAAAGTGATTGGAAGCACCATATCCTCCATACGGAGTGGGATTCGGAGTTTGGTTACAAACGATCCCATTTGGATTAAAGAAGCCTCCATCATACATGTTCGGAAATTGAGAAGTAGGGGCTCTATAACCTCCATACGAGCCGTTTGAATCCAAGAAGCCACTCGACCCAACATGGTTTGCACCATGCCCTCCCATGTTGGTTGACCATAGCCGAATCCACCATTAGCAACGTGGTTGCACCATGCCCTCCCACGTTGCCAAGTCCATTATACATTCCATTCCCATCATGGTTTGTACCATGCTCTCCCATGTTGGGAATGTATCCACCATAGCTATAAGAACCTTTCATACTAAACAAAAACATCAAATAACAAAGAAAGCTAAAAATACAATGAAACTACAAGAAAATCGAAAGCCTTAACCAAGTCGAGTCGCAACGGCGCCATTTTGAAGTGTAGTTTTTAGTGGTTTTAGAAATAAAAGGTTCTATTTGCTCGGTATTATCGGAATTTGATTCAATTGTGAGATTCAATGTGTTTGTAGCTTGAAGAAATTAAAGGAAAATGAAAATTAAGCAATTAAACTAACTAAACTTTTCTAGGAATTTAAATAGCAAGTGGGTAGAATGCCTCGTCGTATGCCTCAATATGGAAATGCAAATCAATAAAGGAAAAAGTAAAAACAATCATTGTTTCACCAAGTACAAGCATGCATGCACAAGGTACAACTATGCATAAAATCCTAAATAATGCAAATAAGTAAAAATTAAAAGTATGAATGTATAAAGCAATGAAAATAGACGGGAAATCTTAAGACTTTATGAAAAATAACAAGCAACAAAGCATAGGTCTAGGATTAAGCATGAAAATTAAATTGCAAATAAAGCATATGAAAGACTTGTATCAAGACGATCTAAGACTCGATCTATGATCTAGATGTGTCACTCATCTAGATCCCATAACCAATTCTTAAGATCAAGCAATAAATCAAGGTGCTAAGACAAAAGGCATAACATGAAGAACAAGCATGGAAATGAAGAACAAAGCATGGAAATAAAGCATAAAACATGAAATTGAAAGGAAACTTACTTGAATTAAGAAATGGAACAAAGCTTGAATGTAATTGCATCAGAAGTAATAATCCAAAGGAATATTTGGATCCTTCTTAGGCTTACAAACCCAAGGCCAAGCATGAAAGTAAATCTAAATCTAGAAAAGAAATTACATCAAGCTTGAAGTCGAATATAAAACCTAAGGAAGAGGAGATTATCAAGAGCTTGAGTGTAATTTGACCCCAAACCCAAGTTAGGGTTGGGAAGGGAGTGGTTCTTACAAAATGAGAGTTGTGAGCTATTTATACAAATTTTTATTGGGTTTAAATGGGTCAATTTGGGCTTTTTAGGCTTAATTTCACGAATTTGACCAAAATTGACCAATTTTGACCAAGATGGCTCAAGGTGGCTCGGTATTGGCTCAAGGTGGCTCGGTCTGGTTGAGCCTGGGTGTGCTGGGGCTGGCTGGGGCGTCCTTGGGCTGGCTGGGGCTGCTGGGCGCCAATTTGGGCTGCTGGGCGCGACAATTTATTAGTTGCACCTGGGTGCACATTGCTAGGTGCTCCTGTATAACATGATGATATATGACAGTTATACGTGATGATATATAACAGTTATATGTGATGATATATAGTATTTATACATGATGATATAGGACAAAAATTTAGAGTTTTGGGTTCATTTCTCCATTTTAGGGTTTAGTTTTATATTTTAGGGTTTAGTTTTCCATTTTTAGGGTTTAATATTTCATTTTAAGGTTTAGTTTTTTATTTTTTTTATTTAATTTTCCATTTTAGGTTCCCGGAAAAAATCTATCATTCTACCAGTTATATGTGATGATATGTGTTAGTTATATGTGATGATATGTGCCAGTTATATGTGATGATATATGATAGAAATTTAGAATTTAGAGTTTAATATTCAATTTCAGGATTTAGTTTTTCATTTTAGAGATGAATTTTCCATTTTGAAGGTTTAATATTTTGTTTTAGGTTTATTTTTTTAATTTTAGGATTTTAAATCTTAGATTTAAAACTTCAATTATTTGTGATGATATATATCAGTTATATGTGATGATATATACCAGTTATATGCGATGATATATGACAGTTATATATGATGATAAATTAAATTCAGAGTGCATCTTGCAAGGTGCACCTGGGTCCATGGTATACTCTCTCGCTGGGCGCTGCCTGGGTTGCTGCTGGGCGCCAGTTTAGGCTCCAGTTTGCTGCCTAGGGGTGCTGCTGCTGGGCACCAGTTTGGGCTGCCTAGGCACGAAAATGGGCCACCATTCCAGAATGTTAGCCCCTTTAAAACTTGCTCTTGACGCCAACTTGGGCATGTAAATAGGCAAGGTTAGGCTTGGATTTTTTGCCTCCATGCCTTAGCTTGATTTATAAATCATTAAGCCACCTATTAAAAGAGAATTTTAATTATTAAGACCCAATAATTACACCAAACCTCAAGGTCATTGAACCAATTAACCCATTAAAATATAAAATTAACAAGTCAAGTGAAAAACAACAAAACAAGAAAAACCACATAAAAACTTAATAAAATTCTATTAAAAACTACTAAAATCAACATAAAACTCTAACTAAAAGTACTAGGAAAACACAACAATTACATGCAAAATAATCATGATGATCTAGCTCCTAGTCACCCTGCTCCTGCTCCTGCTTCTGTATCTATTTTTGATTTCGCCCCGAATGCGATCCCGGATGGTACTCCGGATGTTGCTGGAGATGCCAACTGCATCTCTTCCCAGAGTTTGTTGATTCTAGTGTCTTGTTCGATTTTACTAGGTCAATAGCAGTATGATAATGAGGATATTGCTTATTTTACTACTCTCCATTCCCAACTTCTCATGTTGCTTTTCGATGATGTTCTTTTTGGCCAAAAGGGAGAGATGTAGGTGAAGATTCTATTTTGGCTGCTCCAACTCAGGAGATGGTGCCTTGTTCTAGGGGAGTTTCACATTAAATGGGACTGAATTGATATACGGATATCACAGCACACCTTGCGTAGCATTTAGGGGAAGCTAGTCCATCATTAGGCTTTACTTTGCTTTGCCTACTGGACTTCATGGTGAAAATGATGATGGAATGGGGTTCGATTTTGAAGTTGCAAATGTGATGAAATGAAGTTATCCAACTTTGAAATTGATGATCTCTTTCCATAAAAGATGTTTTATGGTTTTTTTTTATAAACTATGTTTGATGTTTACTATTTTGTTTATCATGTTACCAATTTTAATATGGAATGACTATGACCTTTTGCCCTAATTTATAAAGGCTTGTTTTCATTTGCTTCAGCAAATATTGTCCTAGATGTCATATCATTCTTCATAACCGTCTTATGTTTAATTATAGCAATTTAGGGGAGTGATTTTTGGTGATTATACAAGTTTCAGGCTTGGTATTTTCATCATATATGTTTTGGTCAATAAAGATGATTAACATGAATTTGTCTTGATTTTTGTTAGTATTTTAGTTAGTTTTTGTTATTAATTTTGGTATAAGTTGGATTGATTAAGCATATTTTCGTATCTCCAGCTTATTTTGCCGTATTTTCATCATTATTGATGTAATTGGGTGATTATTCTCTGTTTTTTCCCATACAACTAAGTAGCCGAGATGCTCAGAACTTAAAAGATCAAGCTCGCAAGCCGTTGTGAGAACCAAGAGATAAGAATAAGCAAATCGGTGAAGAAGTAGCAAACTTATCGTTAAACGAGCCTCAAAGAAGAGACCATCGATCGACGTAGGCATCGACGCGATGTCGATGCACTAGAGCCGCACGCGTCGATCGACCACCACGTCGACAACCCATCAACAAAAGTCTTTGTCCATGTCGATTGAAATGCGTCGGTCTACGCACATGACCGACACAATTCTGGAACACCTGTTGATGCGATTACCATCGATCGACGCACGTCGACGCCGACCCAGAATCAGGATTTTTATGGAAATTTTCTATTCTGTCTTTTGGAAGACCTATTTATTCCCTTTTATACTTTATCTAGGGTACATTTTACACTTTCCGAGGGTTACGAGACGCTGAGAGAGTCCGTTTCCACCCTCCGTTACATTGGTACAAGATCAAGATTGAAGATCCAAGATCACAAGTTCTCAAGCTCCTTTTCTTTAGTTTGTGGTTCGTTCTTCGATCAAGATCCACTTTCTTTTCTCTGGAATAGCTGGAGATTTACCGTTTTCTAGATATAATAATTACTATAAACCTTGTTATTGTTTTCTAGTTAAGTTCTTATTTAGTTCTAGATTTTAGATAATTCGCTCTTTCTTTTTAATCTTGAACTATTGATGCTTGGATACTTTGGATTTCATAGTTAATATAGATCGTAATCGTTTTCCTTTTAATTTTGTTTCATTTATTCATGCTTGGTAATCGGAATAGTAATTTATCCATGCTATTTAGTTGTTCTTCAATTTCTAAAACCCTAGTTCTTAGTTTCAATTAATCTATATTTTAAACCCTAGTTTCTTAGTTAGTATAATTTAATTAGTTTAATTAATCAGTTTTAATTAATTGCTCTTGATTTTCAATTCTTAGTTTATAAATGCAAACCCCAATTATACATGTTCTTGTGTGATTTGTGATTAAACAAACATTCAAAATTTCGATTGTCAGTTCCTCGAGAGATTCGACTCGAGTCAACTTACCAACCTATGAGTGACCTCATACTCTTGCGAGCGAACTTAAATGTTTGACAAAAATATTAATAAAAGTAGGTACGGAAAAGTTCGATTCAAAATTTTGGCGCCATTGCCGAGGAATTGGCAAAGGTTTTGAAGATGTTTGTTCGTATTACTTTTTGTTTATTTGCCTATATGTATACTTGTTCTTGGTTTGCCACTCGATGTGTTGATGTTGTTTGTTGTTGATGCAAAGTCGTAGAAGCCTAGAAGGTGAGCTTTCCCCATTTATTAACTGCATCGAGTGAGTAGGGAGACCGAGACAACCCTTTCTTTCTTCTGACGGGAATCCATCCCAAGTAACCCCATTCACCATGTCAATCATTCCACTTCATGGCGGCTGAGGAACCGGAGGAAGAGGAGGAAGAACAAATGGTGTCCGAGGAAGAGGAAATGACAACCACACTTCTCCTCATGATTCACTATATGGCATGCCACTCAACAATGACATGCATGTGAGAGACCACCAGAACGACATCAATTTTTGATCCTATTGACAACCAAGAGAACAACCAGGAGCACAACCAAGAGAACAACCAAGGTGTGGAACAGGAGGACTCGAGATCCTCGATGATACAAATAATAGGGGGATCCAGCCCCAAGAAAACCGCCAATTCGTAATGCCAGAAAATCCTATCAACCAACCACAGCACTTCAAAAATAGAGAAGAAGCCCGAGCCTTCAATGCTCGGGAAAATCAAAAGTTTGAGCCCAACCGAGTTGGTAACGGTGGGCCCCAGCCCCCAAACAACCAATGGAATAATGAGAACCAGAACCGGGAGCGAGAACCAAATCGTTTCCGAAATAGAGGAGAAGGGCGACAGTACCATGCTTGGCAGAATGAAAATGCCCAGAACGTTGCATATAAGGATGAGAATAATGGGTATTATGAACATGATCAATATTACGAGAATCGGGAAGACTAATAGAGGATGTGCAAATTTCGGTGGGGTATGAGCCCCTCGATATCCAAAGGTATGCCAATAAGGCGACCTCGTGTGCCTAAATATCGGTCAGTACAGCTCAGCCGTAGTCTTAGGTCCCGCGGCCTGAGGCTACGATTTAAAATCCAATGATGTTAGCCAGATACCCATTTTCTATGACATGCCAAGTGAAGACACGCTCGATTTCATTCGAGAGTTTTACGTAGCAGTATCAGGAATTCCATCTCGAGGACTAAATGAAGGGTAGCTTAGAATGAGGTGTTTCCCGAGCACTCTGAAGGAAAAATCGAAGCGTTGGCTTCTAACGTTGCAACCTAACTCCCTAACCAATTGGGATATGGTTTACAAGAGATTCATGGGCAGCTTTTACTTGGCCCAAACGACGGTGAAGTTGAGGAGAGATATTACCAACTTTGAGCAATTGGACAATGAATTATTCCACAAGGAGTGGGAACACTATAAGGGAATCCTCCATGCATGCCCGCATCATAACAACAGTCCCGAAATGGTCAACAACTATTTTTATGAGGGTTTGTTGCCGACTTATAAGCAACAAGGGGAAGCAAAAGCCGGTGATTTTGGAGACTTAACTATGGAAGAAGCTTGGGATCTATTTGAGCTAATGAGTGAGAAGTCACAGCAGACGAGCTCCCGACCTAGGAAGGTCAAAGTGAACGAAGTGTCAACTTCCCAAGAGGATAATGATAAGATTGAGAAACTCACAAAGCAAGTTGCCTTGTTGACTAGCATGATGAGGCGAGAGGAGGAACCGACACACCCTTCACACGAAATGTGTAGAGTTTATGGAGCATTTGGTCATAGAGCAAATGCAAGTCAGGTGACGTTTGACAAAGACGGGGACGAGGAGGTGAACGCCATTCAAAGCTTTCAGCAAAACAATAATTCAGCCCAGAAATTCACCAAAAACTACGATCCTCACTCAAACACATACAATCCCAGATTCCGCGATCATCCGAATTTAAAGTATGGCCCGGGGAGCCCTAACTATGTTCCAATGCACAAGCAAACGGATCCTCAATACCTAGCACCACCCCCACCAAACAAATATCTTATGAAGGGACAGGCACCTAATATGGTTCAACCAGACGATCAGTTGTTGGTTTGGCAGCAAAATCAAGTGGCTGAGACGATTCGTAATCGAGACGGGCTTGCATAATTAACTGTGTAGGTAAATAACCTTTTTTAGAATATGAAGAACATGGAGAAATTACCTATGCAAGTAAATGACCTTTCTAGAAATATGAAGAACATGGAGACACTGATGGGTCAAATGGCAGCTTCTATAGCAAAATTGACAAAAGAGAAGGACAAATTTCCGAGCCAACCGGAGCAAGCCTCGGAGGTTCATGTCCTACTAAGTGGAAAGAAGATTGATAATGGTATGGTAGATCAAGATAAAGAAGAAGTAGAGGTGGCCAAATTTCCGATGCCTGCTCCACCAAAAGAAAACATACCTAAGCTGGTGGAACAAATGCATAAGTCACTATATCGATATGTTTTGGGATTCATTAAGTGGACAATTCCAGCTCACGCCCCTACTCAAATGCCAGTTGATGATCCCAGTCAGTCCTCGAGGTCGCAGCCAGCATAGAAAATGCCCTTGATTACCGATCAAGTTCCGTTCCCAAGTCGCCTACGTCCGGCTAAAGAAAATAAAAAGTTCACGGAGCTTTATAATTTGCTGAAAAATGTGAATATTAACCTTCATCTTTTGGATGTGATCAAGACGATGCCGGCATATATGAAGTTTTTCAAGGAGCTTTCTTTTAGAGAGAGGCGTTTGGTGATAAACCAGCAAGTGGAATTGACTAAAGAGGTTAGTGCAATTTGCAAGAAGCCGTTACCTCCAAAAGAAAAGGATCCCGGGAGTTTTTGTATCACTATTTTGCTCAGGAATGGGCAGAAAGCACGTGGAATGCTTGATCTTGGCGCCGGTATTAATTTGATGCCCATTCTCTCTATAAGAAATTTGATCTTGGGAAGATGAAGCCGACCACCATGCGATTCCAATTGGCAAATCAATCGATCAGGCACCCACTTGGTATTGTTGAGGATGTTTTGGTGCAAGTTGGTGAATTAGTAGTTCCGGTTGATTTTGTTGTTTTGGATGTTGGTGAGGTGACGAATGAAAGCAAGGAACATACGATTTTGTTGGGTCGTCCGTTTATGTCTACTTCTCATGCAGTGATAGATGAGAATAAGGGTAGGATAACTATGTCAGTTCTTGGCGAATCGGTAACATTTTAACTTAAAGATATCAATAATATTCCTACTTCATTCATGCGAGAGGAGTGTTCATTTGTTGATCCGATTGAGTCTTGCGTCCATGAGCTTAAGAGCGTTACTATTTTGGACGAGTCAGACGTCGAGGACGACGAAGATTTCTGAGCGGGGAGGAGGTAGCTGAATTAATTGGGATTGATTTTTGTAAAATTTATGCTTGCCTCGAAGATATTGATGGTGAGTTGTGCGAGATCTCTAATGCACCCAAGTTCGAGCTGAAAGAAGAGTTGAGACCATCACCTAATTATTTCAAGTACATTTCGCTCGAGCCCAACGAGAATTTATTTATGAAGTCTCAAGCTCATGAAGTGGTGGAGTTAGTAGGATCCTCCTCAAGTTGAAAATTGATTGCCTGAACTCTCGTCGGGCAAGCGACGTTAAAAGATGCGCTTCTTGGGAGGCAACCCAAGCGTTTGTTTTCTTTTTTTCTTTTTCTTTAGTTTTTCTTTTGATTTTTCTTTCTTTTATTTTCCGTATACATATTTTTTTTGGTTTAGTTAATTGCCGTGGTACGTTTATGCGTGTGTTGATGTGCAGGAAGTTTGGGAAATTTGCCTTTTTCGGAGACTTAGCGGTCGGCTAGCGGTAATCCTGACCGCTAACTCCACCGTTAGCAGCTTCTGCCCATCCTATTTTTACTGATCCATCCCTGCCAATCGAGGTTGCATTCCGACCCAATTCTATCTGCAATCCGGTCAATTATATTTCCTCTGATGATGTGCAACTAGGTACTTGAGCGAGTTTTTAATCAATACATATCACGGTTCTATTTGGAGCAACTCGACTACCTAATCTTCATGGACGTTTTTTTACTCCTTTCCTCTTTTGGTTTGATTTGTATATACATTTATGGCAATTCGGAGATTTCTGGATTTTTATGGAGGGGGAGGGTGGTAGTTTAGTCGTGATTTATATTTTATAATCGTGCTATTTGAATTCGTGATTGCTATTCTTGTGCTTTATTGTGTTTGTCTTGTTTAAGAGAGTCAAATTTGACTATGTATGATTTTAGGTTCTTGTCTTTTGTGCATGTATAAGTGCATGAAATTTTCAAAATTTATTATTAATATATGTTGTCAAATGGTACTTGGACGCAAATAATTTCGCAAAACCTTAAAAGCAGTATCAATTCAAAATCTTTTCATGCAAAAGCCTGTGAGTAGCCTGAGTGTTTATCATCTTTGCATGTACTTGAGTGAGTTTTGTTTTGAGATCTCTTTGAAATTGCAGTGTGTAGTTGTCTTTGAATATGATGATTAGGCACAGAAATTACACTTATTCCGGTCATATCCAGATATATCAGCCACTATAAATTCCGAATGAGCCCCTCATAGCCAAATATCCAATTTCTATAGCCATGAGTGTTTTTGAGTTAATTTCTTCGTCATTAATAGCGTGGGGTAAGATTTAGTTATTTTTGTTGGTTATTTGTATTTTGGGAATTTGATCAAGGATTTATGAAAATTTTGTAATAAGTGTTAAGGATCACCATCCTTCAAAAAATAATAAAAAAGAAAAGAAAAATGAAGAATAAAGAGGATGGTGAATCTTGATGAATCGTTGTCTATGATTATATAGACTTGTGCTTAGTATTTTGACTTTATTATGACGCCTAATGTTTAAGAGGCAAGAGTTGAGGTTGAAAGAAGAAGCGTTTCATGAGCTTCTAAATTGTTTAAGTGGTTTGAGCAGAAGTCGGTTTTGGGTTTCGAGTTGAGAAATAGCCTAAGTATAAAGAGCTACATTATGAGAGTTAAGTGAGGTTTCTTTCGAATGAGGTGAAGCACAATGCTTCGTGATTAGAATAGTTGGTGAGTTATTGATCACGTTAGATCGTGAGTTAGCCACACGACTTATATATTCCATACCCGTCCAAAGAGCCTACATTACAACCCGCAAAGACCTTTTCTGATTCTTTGTTTGTTATACACTTAAACGCGATGGAGAAGTTTTTGATTTTCAGTTCTTGTTTATTGTAAATGTATTTTAATGATTTGAGCGTATACACATCCCTATAAGAAAATTTTGAGTGCTTTTGAGCGTACACATATATATTACCGTTTGAGAGGATGCATGATTTTATTTTTGGAGAGACAATGTAATAATGGTCTAGCGTTTGAATTTGTGTTACAATTATCTATGTAGCACGACACGACTCTTTGCTTGAGCTTATTTTCATACTTGTTATTCTTTGGAATTATCGTTTGTTCGAGGATGAACAAACCTATAAAGCGTGGGGTAGTTGATTAACATGAATTTGTCTTGATTTTGAATTAGTATTTTTGTTATTTTTTGTTATTAATTTCGGTATAAGTTGGATTGATTAAGCATATTTTCGTATCTCCAGCTTATTTTGACATGTTTTGATCATTATTGATGCAGTTGGGTGATTATTCTCTATTTTTTCCCATACAGCTAAGTAGCCGAGACGCTCAAGTCTTAAAAGATAAAGCTCGCAAGCCGTTGTGAGAACCTAGAGATAAGAACAAGCAAATTGGTGAAGAATTAGCAAACTTATCATTAAACGAGTCGCAAAGAAGAGTTTTCCGATCGACGCAGGCGTCGACGCGATGTCGACGAACTGGGGCCGCACGCGTCGATCGACCACCACGTCGACAACACATCAACAAAAGTCTCTATCCACGTCGATTGAAATGTGTCGATCGACGCACATGACCGATGCAATTCTGGAATGCCCGACGGCGCGATTACCGTCGATCGACACACGTCGACACCGACCCAAAATCGGGATTTTTATGGAAATCTTCTATTCTAACTTTTGGAAAACCTATTTATACCCTTTCATACTTCATCTAGGGTATGTTTTACACTTTCTGAGGGTTACGAGACGCAGAGAGAGTCCATTTCCACCCTCCGTTACGTAGATACAAAATCAAGATTAAAGATCCAAGATCACAAGTTCTCAAGCTCCTTTCCTTAGTTTGTGATTCGTTCTTTGATCAAGATCCACTTTCTTTTCTCCGAAATAGCTGGAGATTTACCGTTTTCAACATCTAATAAGTACTCTAAACTTTTTTATTGCTTTCTAGTTAAGTTCTTAGTTAGTTCTGGATTTTATATCATTCGCTCTTTCTTTTTGATCTTAAACTATTGATGCTTGGATACTTTGGATTTCATAGTTAATATAGATCATAATCATATTCCTTTTAATTTTGTTTCGTTTATTCATGCTTGGTAATCAGAGTAAGATTAACACGAACTTGTCTTGATTTTAATGAGTGTTTTAGTTAGTTTTTATTGTTGATTTCGGAGAAAGTTTGATAGATTGAGTACATTTTCGTGTTTTCTTATCTCCAACTTATTTTATATTATTTTAATTATAATTAATTAATCTTATGTTTATTTCAGGTATTTTGAAGTATTTTGGCCTGAAGATAGTCAAGGGTGGGCCTACAAGTAAAGTTTTAGCGAAAATGGGCCTCGATTTGAAGTGTTACAGCAGACACTGGGTACGCTGATCCATACTAGATTACCCAGTGTCCGAGTCCGCCGACACGCCCACACCCCTGCCGACACTGGGTACATCCGCCGACACTAGGTTACCCAGTGCGATCGTAAATTCAGAAATTAAGAGTTTTCGACCCAGAAAACGAGCAAGCCCGGCTCCAACGTATTTTTAAAAAGGGTCCTACTATATTATTAGCAGCTGGGAATACTTGGTTAAGAGTAAAAGACCTTTCCTTTGATGGATTTGAAGAGATTATTATTGGAATTGAAAAGGAAATAAATTCAAGATACCTTTTTGAAGAAGGATTTGGTGATAGAAAAAGAGACCACCAAATCATATAAAAGGAGCAACGCTTAGCACACACGAGAACTCTCACAACTCTCGAACCTCTTGGGGATGACAACCCAAGAGTGTTCTTTATTTTCTTTCTTCTATATTTCTTAGTTTTAAATTTCTAGTTTTTAGATTAATTAGATTAGTTCTTAGATAATTTAGATCCAAGATTTCTTCAACCAAATGCTGTGTATTCGTCTTCGTTAATTAGTAAGTATTTATTCCCTTCGCTCTTTAATTTAATTTGCTTGCTTTCATGAATTCGATTAAATCTCTTAGAATAATTAATTCTCAAAACCCTTTATTTTTGTTTCCATGACGAATCATGCTTTGATTGTGTTGAGATTGGGATGTTGAGTATGCTTATAATTGTTGGCTAGATCTTATGGGTCTAGAGCCTAGATTCGTTTAGAACCATCAATTGGGTCTTCCCAAGCGATCGTGGAGACGAATCGAAGCTCTAGAACCCTAGTTTTCTTAAATTATTTTAAAGTCGTTTAATTAATCTAATTTACATAAATTCTAGATTTAATTAACCAGTTCATAGATTAAATAATCTCTAGATTAAATTAATTAGTTCATAGTTTAAATAATCTTTAAATTTAATTAATTAGTTCATAGTTTAATTAATCCTTAGATTTAATTAGTTTAATTAATCTTTGGATCTTAAATTTCAAACGAAAATTCGATCGTGTGTTATTTTTCTTATTTTCTTATTCGTGAACGCAAACACAAAACAAACTTCCGAAATCTAGATTTCCTTTGAGATCGACACGAGTCAACTTACCCACCTACAAGTGATCCTGTTCTCTTGCGGGCGAACTTTTTAAAATTGATAAATTTAAATAAAAACAGGTGCGGAAAAGTTCGAATCAAAGTAGTAATTTATTCATGCTATTTAGTTGTTCATCAATTTCTAAAATCCTAGTTCTTAGTTTCAATTAATCTAGATTTTAAACCCTAGTTTCTTAGTTAGTATAATTTAATTTGTTTAATTAATCAGTTTTCATTAATTGCTCTTGCTTTTAAATTCGTAGTTTATAAATTCAAAAACCCCAATTATACATGTTCTTGTGTGATATTGTGATTAAACAAACATCCAGAATTTCGATTGTCAGTTCCTCGAGAGATTCGACTTGAGTCAACTTACCAACCTACGAGTGACCTCGTACTCTTGCGAGCAAACTTAAGCGTTTGACAAACATATTAATAAAAGTAGGTATGGAAAAGTTCGATTCAAAAGATAAAAAGGGGAAGATTGTTGAGTCACGTATTTTCCAATTACCTAATTTAATAATTAAATGATTTATTTTGTTATTTAATATTTTGACTTTCTTGACAAGGTTTAATTGTTTGGGAAAGATTTGATATTTATCATGTTTGATAACTATCATGTATGTTATTTAGTTTTAGATTAGGTTGTATTCTCTTTCTCATGTTTAGTTTTTCGTATATTGTTATATATATTATTTATGAGTCTAATATTTTATCTTGTTTTCTTATATTATATATCAATAATATATTATGTATGTTTTTTTCTTTAGAGTGGGTTTCATTTTTAGTAAATATTATTAGAACTCTAGAGATTCGGTCTTATTTCCTAAATAATGATATTTACTCGATTTAATTTGTATATAACTTTTTTCCTTTTTTTAGGTCTCTTATACAAGTAAGGTGTGTATATATAAAGTTGAAGGATTGCTTACAATCGATTCATGCCTTCAGAGCTATTAATTGAATCAAAATTGATTGAGAGCAAATTTTATTCTTGCTGCAATATTTACTTAAGAATGGATGCGACTGCGAATGCCGCTGCCATCAGACATAAAATCCAGCAGTTAAAATTATTTTCTTCCATGGTCTTTTTTACTGTTTATGTTAAAATCCAATCTTGTGATTATAAATATTAATGTTTGGAAGAGATACACTGATTTAGATCATATTTACTTCTAAGAAGTTTTTAATTTATCTTTACATAGTAGATTATGGCTTTTGTAATCATTGAAATGGAAGTTTAATAGTAAAGCTTTTTGCCCTATTGGCACGACTATAAGAATAAATTATTCTTATAGTCAAAAGTTTTATACATGTGTCTTGTAATTTCCATTGCTATTTATTTTATAACCTCTACAACACATGTTTTATTTTACCTAAAACTGTGAATTGAAGTCTGCGATTCTTTCATTTGTCACTGAAAGTCAAATGTTTTGATGACAAAATAAGGGTTCGTCATAAAATAGTAATATATGGTCACAATACAGATCTTTAGATGACAAATATCCGATCACATAAGTGACTAATTAGTCGTCACCAAATAGTATAACATATGTTGACAATGTCCATCAGCGTAATCAAAAACTAACATTTAGTGACGCATTCAAAAAAATCGTTACTTCACCTATCATGATGGTCATACTGTGACAACCTCTGCGATGCTCAAATTTCATCATATTTAGTTTTAGTAACGGGAAATACACTTTATATAATGAGTTTTATCGTTATCTAACCTCAAGCTTCTTCTAGTGGTGATGCTTTCAAAATATGAATGATTTTGATTTTTTATTTGATCAGCTTATTCTTGTATGGGGTAACTTCATTTTCATTTCTTCTAATAACATGAGCGCACAAGTAAATACGTCAAATGCTTCTAATATAACTTTATTTTTAGATGAGTTATAAGCACTCACATAAGCATACCACATGTATTCTATATAACGACAAACAAAATGGACAATACGGAATGTAAACGAATCCTTAATAATCGACGTAAATACACGTATGTTTCAATCAAGAAAGATAAACAACAAATCCACACAAGATTATTAATCTCACTCCTCAATTCAACTAAAACACATATACAACCTAGGCCAATTATGTTCTTCCACATGACAACAAACATCTTCTTTACGCTGTCAAACATCACATACACAAACCATATTAATCACACAAACAAGATGTCCATATTTATCACACACAACAACAACAAAAAGAGCCTTCATAAATCATATTAAACTTAAAAAATAGTCAAAGTCACGAGTTGATCTTTTGCATATAAAAATTACGTTCACCCTTAAAAAGACCTAACTATCAATCAACTATGAACTTAAAGAATTATAGCTTAAATAATGTGGTAATGGTGCAGGTTTAGAACTCGTATTTGGACTAGCTACTACTAAACTTGAACTCATTTTGGACCAACACACGGATGCACAACATAACCCTTCATGACAAATTTAGTAATACCATCCTACAAAAAAGAAACACAAAAGATATAGTAATATGAATATCGATGTCCTGTGATGAATATATATATGAATTCAAATGTAGCACCTTTCATAAACTACTCGTCAAACAAATAATAAACCTCAATTGAATACACTTTTCTATCATGTAGAAGTCTTTGCACATTCTAAAAAATAGAAAACTCTAGAAAAGCAAAAGTTATATTCATCACATATAACTGTCATATTCATCACATATAATTGTTATATGCCATCACATGTAGTTGTTTATATTCATCAACAAAAACGAAAAACCCAAGAAAATCACAAACCATATTCATTATATATAATTCTCATATGCATCAGATATAACTGTTATATTTCATCACATGTAATTGTTCATATTCATTAGCAAAATAAAAAATCCCCGAAAAAACAAAAACTCATATTCATTGCATATAACTG
This sequence comes from Phtheirospermum japonicum, assembly GCA_014905375.1. Taxonomy (NCBI): domain Eukaryota; kingdom Viridiplantae; phylum Streptophyta; class Magnoliopsida; order Lamiales; family Orobanchaceae; genus Phtheirospermum; species Phtheirospermum japonicum. The sequence goes on from BMAC01000478.1 coordinate 64,604, forward strand.
TTATATATCATCACATGTAGTTGTTCATATTCATCAGCGAAAATAAAAGAATAAAATCCCATACATCAAAAATATATTCATCATATATAATTGTCATCTTCATCGCATATAATTATCATATTCATCGCATATAGCTGTCATATATCATCACATGTAGCTGTTCATATTTATCAACAAAAATAAAAAACCTAAAAAAGCAAAAATCATATTCATTGCATATAAATATCATATTCATCACATATAACTGGCATACATCATCGCATACAGATGTTCATATTTATAAGAAAAAATAAAAATTCTAGAAAAGCACAAACCATTTTCCTCACATAAAACTTTCGTATTCAACGAAATCGCGCCGTTTCTAGTTTCAAACACACGTAACTAAAAACCCACATCAAATAGTCCAAAGAAAACAAAGAATAAAAAAAAAAGTAATTTATCAATCACTTGGGGAAATAGAAGTGAGATGAAAAGCTCAAGAGAATATATTTTTCAAATCAATAGTCTTTGGAATTTCAACCAAAAGCCACTCTACCCTTACAGTTAACTCATGAGATATTCAAAGCAATTAACATTATTTATAATCTTCTAAAATAATAATAAATAAATAAATATAGAAGCTCACCGATTAATATAATTCAATCATAAAAGATAATAACACCTTCTTGACCAAAAATTACAGCAAATTCCATAGCGTAATCCACAAAAAACACCCCCAAGTTCTGCTTTAAAGAAATGAAATATTTCCAGGAAATGCATAAGCCATATTCATCACATATAACTATCACATTCATCGCATATAATAGATATATCATTACATATAACTGTCATATTCATCATCAAGAAAAATACACAAGACACATTCATCACATATAATTATCATATCCATCACATATAACTGACATATACCATTACTTATAATTGTCATATTTATCACCAAAATTTAAAAAAAAATAAACCCAGATATACAAACCTGTAATAGAAAAGTTTGCATCAGAAATGGAACTAATTTCATAAATGTTTGAACTCCCACAACAATTTACATTGGAAACTAAAATATTTGAATAGACAATCGAACCATGTACGAGAAATTAAAATTGAAAATTACATAACATAAACGAATACCAAACAAACAAACTAAAAATAAAAGAGTTTACCCTGCAATTGACTCTTGTCCATTGCAATCGAAAAAGTGCTTGAATTGTAAAAAATGAAATCAGAATAAATTGATCTCGCCGAACTGCAATCATCGGAGTTTTATGATAAACTAACAGATAACAATCGCCGCCACTGTGATTAATTCCAGTTCTGGAGGAGAGCGCCGTTGAAGATAGAAAAAGATGGAGTTTAGAGAAAAATATGGAGCTTGAGAATCACGCGTAGCTCGCAGCCACTACGATCGCAGGGAAATTGCTTGAGAATTGCTGTTGAAACTTAAGGACGGGAGCTGAGATTAAGAAATGAAGGTGGGAATTAAGGTTTGTGAGATGATCACATGCGTGGAATTAATTAAATAGTAGGTCAGGTGTACAATACATTATGCACCATATAAATTGTCGGTGTTAATTCAATTGAATTAACAACGTGTACATTACACTATCGTGTGCATATACATATAGGAGTCAAGTAACGGAAAACAAAATATATTCAAATTTTAGTTCAACAACTATACTCTTTAATTAATTCAGTTGAATTTCTTTAATCGGTAATAAAATTGTATTGATCAAAAATGATGAACATACAAAAGTATGCGAGCATTAAAAACAAAATATAAAACTATCTCAATATAAAATGAGTCAAGACGACTCGGGCAAGTAAAAAAATTCCTCAGATGGAGACTTTCCTAACTTACTCATATCATAAAGAAAACAAACTCAAAATTAAAATTACAAAAAAAGTACTAGTTTCAACCATCATAAATATACCAAAAAAAGAAGGTTTGTTAAATAATGAATACAATAATAATTATAAATTGACAAAATGTAACAAAATTAAAAAGAAATAAAGTTTTGTCCTCTTGTAATATCAGCATCCGCCCTTTAATTAAATAAAAGTTTATGTGGCCGATTTGAAAAAAAAAATTGACCAGGAATGCGTTTCATAAAAGCATCTCGCAATGATTTTATTTTTTTTTTTTGCATTTTGACCCAGCGTCCCGGCTCCCAACTTTTTTCCTTTTATTTCGGTCTAAAGACTTTTATTTTTTTTCAATTCGGCCCAAAAAATAATTTGTAAGAATTTTTTTTCCTTTTCATAATTTTTTGTTTTTATTTTGAAAAATTATTAGAAAAATAAATAAACATATTTTTTTTATTTCGACAAAAAAGATAATTTGTAAGAATTTATTTTTTTCCTTTTATAATTTTTAATTTTTATTTAAAAAATTTATTAGGAAAAATAAATAAACATTTTTATTATTATAAGTGCATATCATAATAATGTCTTAAAATTACAAGAGATTTTATTTCAAAATTAAAATACAATAAAGTTAAAATAATAATTACAATAATTCACAAATTATCTTTTGCGAAATAAAAAAAAATATAATTTGGTTTGGATATAAATATATATACTTATTTCCCTAATAAACTTTCAAAATAAAAATAACAAATTATAAAAAGGAAAAAAAAATTACAAATTATTTTTAGGCCGAATTGGAAAAAAAATAAAAGTTTTAGGTTGAATTGAAAAAAAAAAGAGTTGGGAGTCGAGTAGGGTCAAAATGCAAAAAAAATAAAAAAAAATAAAATAATAATAATAATAAATCATTCTGGGACTCTTTTGTGAAATGCGGCCCTAAAAGTTTTCTTTTATATATATATATATATATACGCGTTTCATAAAAGCGTCTCGGGTTGATTTAATTCTTGCATTTTGACCCAGCGTCCCGGTCCCCAACTTTTTTTCTTTCAATTTGGCCTAAAAACTTTTGTTTTTTTTTCCAATTCGCCTAAAAAATAAATTTTACGATTTTTTTTTTCTTTTTATAATTTGGTATTCTTATTTTAAGAGTTTATTAGGGAAATAAATAAACATATTTTTTATTTCGACCCAAAAGATAATTTGTAAGAATTTATTTTTTTTCTTTTTATAATTTATTATTTTTAAATTTTATTAGGAAAGATAAATAAACATATTTATTATTATAAGTGCATATCATAATAATGTCTTAAAATTACAAAAAACTTTATTTCAAAATTAATACAATAATATTAAATAATAATTACAATAATTCACAAATTATCTTTTGGTAAATAAAGAAATATATTTAGTTATTTTCCTAATAAACTTTTAAAATAAAAATAACAAATTATAAAAAGAAAAAAAAATCTTACAAATTATTTTTGGCGGAATTGGAAAAAAAACAAAAATGTTAGGTCGAATTGAAAAAAAAAATGACCCTGTATATATATTTTTTATTTAAAAGGTTCGGACGCGAATGTGAAAGCGTACCGATTTTTTTTTTTTAATTAAAGGGCGGGACGATGATGTTACAAGCGTCCCGATACAAAACTTCAGATTTATTTTAATTTTGTTATATTATGTCAATTTATAATTATTTTGGTATTAATTATTTAATATTCCAAAAAAAACAAACCGAAAAGAAAGGAAAATAAATTAAAAAGTCAATTGAATTTTCAAACATAATGATGTGGGATCAATTATTATCCGACGAGTGGCTTATATAACCAATCACATTAGCGACCATAAGAACCAAGACAGCACAAAAGAAGCCACAACACGAAAGCAGCTTTAAGTAAACATTTTGAAGATTCCAAGTATTTTGGTCACTGGTTTGGTTCTTAAATCATTATCTCACCTATCACTTTAGACCATCTCCGATGCAGGTAATAGAAGACGTGAGATGTTTCTTCAACATATAAATGTTATATGAGATGATGACCGAACCATTTTTAACATTAAATTGCTTTAATTCACTTTACAAGTAAAATAGATATACGTATTTAATCCAAAATAAGATAAAGCACCATGCACGTAATTAATATTATTAAATTATAGAAAGAATCCAATGGAGAGTAAATTTGAAGTACACCGTTTAATCGTTTCTTGAAATCAAGAAATTCATCCATTTACTTGGCACATCACTTACGATACAAGGTCTTGCATTTAATATACTCTAAAGAAGAATTGTTGTTATACATGGGCAAATTTTCCACAATGAGCGTGGAAAAACTTTGGGAAATTTGAACCATATTATTCGTGCACTTGATTAGAATCTATGTTAAAAGTTAATTTGAGTTTAGTTGTTGACATAATCAAATAAAGTCGGAATTGAAAGAATATCTAATGCGGTAAATAGATAATTTTGTGATCTCTTGTAATCAATTACGTATATTTAGCTTAATTAGCTTAATTTATATTGTGTCTTTTCTTTATTATCCTTTCTCAAATCTTGGGGAGTTGTTGTAACCTTTCACCTATTAATACTATTTTTTCTCAATCACCAATCATCGGTGATTCTCATATCATTATTCACATGGTATCAGCCTTCCCGATCCTCTAAAAAAATTTTTTCCTTACTCCCTGCTCACCTTCAGCCCGCCTACAATTTTTTTTTTCTCTCTTCTTTTTCGGCTCTCATCCATGGCTGCACCACCCGCCGATTCACTCCATGTTAACACAATGATCAGCATGACTCCGGTCAAGCTCGACTCATCCACGTATCTCCTTTGGCATCGCCAGATCCTACATATGGCCGAATGTTTTGACTTGCAAGGTTTTCTCGATGTCTCGGTTCATCCTCCTCCCCCCTCTTTGACGTCTGAAAATGGCGCCTCCTCTCCCAATCCCGCTTATCTCTCTTGGCGTATGAAAGATCGCAAATTGCTCTCCGTCCTCTGGACCTCTCTCTCTCCGAAGCCATGGCCGAAGTTATTATATGCTCATCTGCGCAATCTGCCTGGACCAATCTCCAGGCCGCCTTCTCCGATTCTTCCACCCCCCGCACCCATCAGTTACGTGAGGAGCTCCTTTCTCTCCGTCGCGGTACCCTTTCCGTTGATGAATATGGTCGCAAATTCAAAGGTCTCTGTGATCAATTTTCCGCTATCAATCGCACAGTCGACGATTTCGACAAAGGCCACTGGTTTTTGCGCGGCTTGGGGAGTCAGTACACTTCGTTTGCTGACACTCGTCTTGCTCTTTCTCCCATGTCGTCGTTTCGTGATCTCCTGCATCAGGCCAAACAATTTGAGTCCATGCTTCGTGTTATGGACAGCCCTTCTCCTCTGCCCGCTGCATTCTCGGCCGAGCAAGAGTGGACAACTCCACGGCGTTCCAACACCAGCGGCCCATCGCATGTTACGGGTGGCGGCCGCTCCTCTGCTCCTCGCCACTCTGGCGATCGCGGCCGTGGTCATGGTTTTTTTGGTGGTTCAGGCCGTCGCCATTTCGTCCCGCATTGTCAAATTTGTCGAGGCGAACATTATGCCGACAAATGTCCCCAATTTCTAAACCGCTGCAATGACATTCCAGCTGCCCATTTAGCTCAGGCCTTCAACGCCTCATGTCATGTGACTCCCCCGGGCTCCGACTGGTACCTCGACCCTGGTGCCTCCGCTCATATGAAAAATCAGCACTTTGTCCTCGACTCTTTCGCACCTTATTCTGGTAATGGGTCTGTTATTGTTGGTAATGGGACTTCTTTATCCATTTCGCATATTGGCTCCTGTGCATTAGTTGATGACGTGAGATTATTGGACGTGCTTGTTGTGCCTCATATTATGAAAAATTTATTATCCATCAGCAAGTTGACCTCCGATTGTCCTGTTTATGTTATATATTCTGACTCGTCTTTTGCAATTAAGAATCGAGTAACCAAGTGAGTTCTGGCTCAGGGTCGATGTGATAAAGGACTCTATGTGCTTGATCGTGGTATTCTCGCTTTAGTGGCAGCTCATCGTAATAAAACTCTGACAGCAAGCTTTTCTACTTGGCATTTACGTTTGGGGCATGTCCCAACCAGTGTCATTTTACTTTTAAATCAATTGGGTCATTTATGTGTGTCGTCATTATTACCGACTCCTGATATTTGTTCTTCTTGCCAAATGGCTAAAAGTACACGCTTGCCTTTTAATTCCAATGATAAACGTGCTACTGCTGTACTTGACTTAATTCATTATGATTTGTGGGGACCTGCACCTATTTCCACCTCTAATGGTTACAAATATTATGTGGTTTTTGTTGATGATTTCTCGCGATTTTCTTGGTTGTATCCGTTACGGGCAGAATTGGACTTTTTTGATATATTAGTACAATTTCATAAATTTGTTTGTAATCAGTTTTCCCTAACCGTTAAAGTTTTTCAAAGTGATGGGTGTATTGAATTCGTTAATACCCGAGTCCGTGAATTTATGAGTGCAAATGACATCCATCATCGTCTATCCTGTCCTTATACGCCACAGCAAAATGGTCGTGCCGAACAAAAACATCGCCACATTTCTGAAACAGGACTCTGTATGATGTTTCACTCGCACGCCCCTGCGTCCTTTTGGTTTGATGCATTTGTCACTGCTACGTATATTATTAATAGACTTCCGTCTTCCGTTCTGCATGATAAATCTCCATTCGAAGTCTTGTTTGAGTCTGTTTTGAATTATGCGCTTTTTCGGCCTTTTGGATGTCGTGTTTTTCCATATTTACGCGATTATGCTCCGATTAAGCTTTCTCCTCGTAGTCGCCCCTGCATCTTTTTGGGTTAGTACGAAGTACAAAGGTTTCCGTTGTTTGGATCCAAGTTCTTCTCAAGTCTTCATTACACGCCATGCTCAATTTGATGAAGCCTTATTTCCTTTTTCTGGTCAGATGGGTTCTTATTTCTCTGATAATCTTGATCTTGTTAGTTTTTCAGATGGGGCTTCCCCTACATCCGTACTCGTATCTTCACCGCCTTCGGACTCTCCGCCTTATACTTCGGTTCCTCCGCACCGGACCTCCCTTGATCTTATGGATGACGACGAGACTGCCGCCTCTCCTCCTTCTGCACAGTCGGCCCCTCCGACCAACACTGTCCCGTCGCCACCTGAACAAGCTCCTCCTCCTCCCGTCGAACCAACCGCCACCCATTCTATGGTTGCTCGAGCTCGGGCGGGTATTTTCAAACCACGATATCCGGTTGATCTATCATACACCGCTCTTCTCTCGACTCTCGTTGTTCGCTCTGAGCCTCGGAGTTTCAAGTCGAACGCTAAATCTTCAGCCTGGTTGTTCGCCATGCACGAAGAAATTGATGCTCTTCGTGCTAATAACACATGGGATCTTGTGCCTCGTCCCCCCGGTGCGAATGTTGTTGGCTCCAAATGGGTCTTCCAGACCAAACTTCGTGCGGTCAACTCTATTGAGCGTCACAAAGCTCGTCTAGTTGCTCAGGGTTTTACGCGAATTCCCGGCCCCGACTTCCATCATACCTTCAGTCCAGTTGTCCGGGCTGCGACTGTACGTGTTGTTTTGGCTCTTTCTGTTCAGCGTGGGTGGCCCTTACAACAACTTGATGTCAAAAATGCCTTTCTCAATGGTGTTCTTACCAAACCAGTCTTCATGGCCCAGCCTCCTGGATTTGTTGGCCCTCGATTTCCCAATCACGTCTATCGACTAAAGAAAGCTTTATGTGGTCTCCGTCAAGCTCCACTTGCCTGGTTTCAAAGGTTTAGCTCTTATCTCCTCAGTATGGGTTTCTGTCAAAGTCGTCCGATACATCTCTCTTTCACTTCCGTAAGGCCAACTCTACTATCTTCCTTCTCCTTTATTGATGATATTATTGTGACGGATAATGACTCATCCTTGCTTCAAAAGTTCATCTCCTGTACCCATCAGGAATTCACCATTAAAGATCTCGGTCGCCTTAACTACTTTCTCGGTCTTGAAGTCTCCTATACTCCTAATAGTATTTTTATCGGCCAAGCTAAATACTCTCATGATATACTTAAGCGTGCTGAGATATTGGACTCCAAGCCCGTTGCTACACCCTTATCTGCCGGAGAGGTCCTTGTTCGTGATGGTCCTTCGTTTCGTGATCCCACTCTTTACCGATCCTTGTAGGGGCCCTTCAATACTTAACCATTATTCGACCAAATCTCTCCTACGTTGTTAATCTTGTCAGTTAGTTTCTTCAGTCTCCGACAGATGCTCGTTTTCAGGTTGTCAAACGCATTCTCCGGTACGTGAAAGGCACCGTTCATTTCGGATTATCCTTCACTCGTAGTCCGGCCCTCTCCGTTATTGGCTACTCGGATGCTGACTGGGCTCGTTGTATTGATACTCGTCGTTCTACTTATGGCTATTCTATCTTCCTTGGTGGCAAATCTTGTCTCTTGGAGTGCTAAGAAACAACCTACAGTTGCTCGTTCTAGTTGCAAATCTAAATATCGTGCCATGGCCAATGCTGCTGCTGAAATCGTCTGGTTAATGAATCTTCTTCATGAGCTTCAGTCTTCTCCATCCTGTCGCCTCAGCTTCTTTGCGATAATAACAGCGATATCTTCCTTAGCCAAAATCTTGTCGCTCATAAACGCGTTAAGCATATTGACTTGGACTATCACTTTGTTCGCGAGCTAGTATACTCCCACAAGCTGACTACTCACTTCGTCCCTTCTCTTCTTCAGCTTGCTGATATCTTTTCTTTATTATCCTTCCCCAAATCTTGGGAAGTTGTTGTAACCTTTCACCTATTAATACTATTTTTTCCCAATCACCAATCATCGGTGATTCCCATATCATTCTTCACAATATCTTCCTTATTTTTCTTATTCTCATACGCAAACATATATACATGAATACAAGAGTAATCCTAGGCTACATATATAATAGGAAATTAAATTATCTAATCAAATACAAAATAATAAAAAATATATACTATATCTAACACACACCCGCAATCGAAACGGGAGGTTTGCGGACGCTAAGACTGTCCCGAAAATCTTCAAACAATACTTGTGGCAGACCTTTTGTAAAATATCCACAATTTGGTAACGGGACGGAACATAAAGAACTCGGACTTGGCCACGTGCAACCTTCTCTCGTACAAAATGGATATCCATTTCAATATGATTTGTTCGTTGATGTTGAACTTGATTACCTGATCAATAAATAGCACTTACATTATCACAATATACCAGAGTAGCCTTCGTGATCAGATAATGTAACTCTAAGAGAAGATTTCGAATCCAACACGATTCAGACACCACATTGGCCACCCCACGATACTCTGCCTCTGCACTGGAATGAGATAATGTGGGTTGACGTTTAGAAGACCATGAGACCAAGTTGTCACCAAAAAACACACAATAACCAAATGTATACCTCCTCGTATCAGGGCACCCGCCCCAATCGGCATCAGTGTAGGACATTAGAGTAGACACAGAAGAAGAGTACAAATGGAGACCGTAATTCAAGGTACCCTGAACATACCGAATAACCCGTTTCAGGGCAGACATGTGAGCAACCCTTGGATCATGCATATGGAGACACACCTGTTGGACGGCATAAGATATATCGGGCCTGGTGAAGGTGAGGTATTGAAGAGCCCCTGCAAGACTCCGATACAGAGTAGGATCATCAAATGGAGTACTCGAAGTAGCACTAATCTTGGACTTGGTGTCAACTGGAGTAGCAGATGGCTTACATGATGACATGCCAGTACGCTCAATAATATCTTTGATGTATTTGCGTTGTGAAAGGAACATACCCCCCTGATGTCAAGTCACCGCAATACCCAAATAATAATTCAAAGGACCCAGATCCTTCTTAGCAAGTTCAGAACTAAGAAGATCCATAATTGAGCACCGAAGAGCATTAGAAGAAGAAGTAAGAATAATATCATCAACATATAATAAGATGTAAGCCATATCTGACCCCCTTTGTATAAATGAAGAAAGAGTTGTCACATCGGCTATTAGTAAAACCAATAGTCAGAACAAAGTCATCAAAACGTTTGAACCAAGCACGGGGAGCTTGCTTAAGTCCATATAAAGACTTACGCAAGAGGCAAACATAATCCGGTCGAGTACGGTCCCTCTATCCCACTAGTTGATACGTATAAACCGTCTCTTGAAGCTCACCATGGAGGAAGGCATTTTTGACATCTAATTGATGAATTGGCCAAGCCTTAGAAAGAGAAAGACTTAGAATAGTACGAATAGTTTCCAGTTTCACCACATGACTAAACGTCTCTCCAAAATCAATACCAACCTGCTGGGTTTTGCCATCACCTACAAGACGAGCTTTATATCGCTCAAAATCACCATTAGACTTAATTTTATGCGTAAGAATCCACATAGACCGAATAACATTTACACCAGAAGGGCGGGGCACCAAATCCCATTCTTATTGTTAATAAGAGCAATATATTCGTCATCCATAGTCAATTTCCGATTCGGGTCACGAAGAGCCTCAACCGGATTGCGAGGCAAAGGAGACTGCGAAACTGTGGTGTGCATAGCTTGGTACTTGGGATTGGGATTAAAAATACCATGCTGACTACGAGTGACTCTTGTAGGCTTAGGGAGAGGAATATTAGGAGGATTAGGAGGAACGGGGCTTGGTGTAAGTTGCGTAGTGTCAAAGGGATAAGTAGTAGGAGGGGCGGTAGGGAAGACGGTAGTATCGGGAGATGATGCCGCTGCTAGGCCAGGTGAGACCAGGTCGATATCCGGAGGGGAAAAAGATGTGGTAGAGTTTTGGAATTGATTGAACACATATGGAGAGAGACCATTATCCATAAAATCATATGAGTGTGATGATGGAGTATGTAACGAAGCAAAAGGAAACACATTTTCATCAAAAGTGACATGACGACAAATAATGATTTTACGGGAAGATAAATCATAACATTTGTAGCCACGGTGATTAGGAGAAAAAAACAAAAACACACAAGGAGTAGACTTAGTTTGTAACTTATGGATCCATGTGAACGGAAATAGAGGATAACAGAGACACCTAAACACCCAAAGATGAGATTAATCAGGAACTCATTGATAAAGTATTTGAAGAGGAGAGATATTACCTAAAAGTTTGCTCGGAATAATATTAAGAAGGTAAGTTGCCATTTGTAAGGCATGATGCCAAAACGAAGTGGGAAGAGAGGCATGAGAAAGCAGTGTACGAGTGATATTATTGATAGACCAAATTTTACGTTCAGCCTTACCATACTGAGGAGAAGTGTGAGGACACGATAGGCGAAGGAACATACCATTTTTCTCACAATACTGCCAAAAATGACGATTATCAAATTCTCTCCCATTATCACATTACAAAGTTTTAATATTTCGTTCAAACTGAATAATAATATGAGCTTGAAATATCAAAAACCTCCGACTTATGACCCAAAGGAAAAGTCCATAAATAATTTGAAAAATCATCCAAATATAGAACATAATATCGATGCCCCGCAGAACTGAGAATAGGAGAGGTCCAAATATCACTATGAATAATATCAAAAGGAAAAAATGTTCTCGAATTAGAAGATGGAAAAGGCAACTTGATTTGTTTTACGAACACACAAGAATGACAAATACTTGAAGTAGAAATACGATTACAATCAATGATTTTATTGACCCTAAGAGCATCTAAAACTAGAGCACCCGGATGACCTAAACGATCATGCCAAAGAGAAGGAGAGATTGATGCAATGGTTGATGGAGTAGCTTGAATGGGAGGAGATTTAAGAGGATAAAGTTCACCCTGACGGTCAAATCTCAGTACAGGGATCCCCGTCCGAAAATCCTTCACGGAAAAACTAAAAGGATTAAATTCAACCAAAACAGAATTATCAGTAGTGAATTTTCTAACATAAATTAGGTTCTTTATTATTTTTGTAACATGAAGGACATTATTTAATAACAAAGGAAAATGAGGAGTGGGCAAACATGTATGACCAGAACCCTGAATAGGAATTGATTGACAATTTCCAACAATAATACCAGTATTATTATTGCTCAATTAAAATAAGATGAGAGATTACCGTTTGAGGATGTCATGTGTGTCGTGGCTCCGGTGTCCATATACCATGATGAGTCAGGTGGATTTAGCGTCATCGTATGCATAGCCGATGCAATATCCAAGGGTATATAAGAAACGGATTGCCCATTAATATTTGGAGCCACAGAAGCTTGTTGTTGGACCTGTCCATTATGCCCATGTTGCTGCTGCTGTGGACGCGGGCCTAATACTCCAGGCCCAAAGTTGGCAGATGGTGGGTGAGCCCAACCGTAGGTGGGCAGGGGGCAAGGAGGAACATCCCACTGACCCCAACTCGCAGCCCATGGAGAAGGACCCCAAATCGTATCATGTTGTTGTTGCCTCCACGACGGACCTTGCTGCTGCTGCTGTTGTGGACCACCTCTGCCCAACCGACCTCCGCCCTGATTCTGCCGGCCTCCACCGTAGCCGTGATTAACACAAATTTGTCTTGATTTTAGTTAATATTTTATTTAGTTTTTATTGTTGATTTTGATGAAAGTTGGATAGATTGAGCATATTTTTTCGTAATTTCTTATCTCCAACTTGTTTTATTATATTTTAATTAATTTTATATTTATTTTAGGTATTTAGAAGTATTTGAGTTTGGATATAGTCAAGGATGGGCAAACGAGTAGAGTTTCAGCAAAAACGGGCCGCGATTTGAAGAATTTGAAGCTGCCGACTTTGTATAACGGTTATTCCATCTGGAACCATTATAGTATCCACCCAACCAGCACTGCCGACCAGCCTTGCCGAGCGCTGCCGACTGCTGCCTGCGTCGCTCGACCAGTCCGCCTGCATCGCTCGACCAGTTTGCATCGGCGGACGCAAGAACCGTTATAGTAGCCCTGATCGACGCACCTGCCCACGAACTCTCTGTCGCGTCGATCCTAAATGCGTCGGTCGACGCACCAATCGATGCAACTACCCAGAAATGCGTTTTTAGGGTTTCTTATTGCCCAAGACTTCCCACAACTATAAATACCCTATATATTTTGGATTTTTACATAAATTATCATATTCCTAGGGTTTCTAAGGCCTCTTAGGGGCTGACAACCCCAACGAGTGCCGTTTAATTTCTTGGTTACTTTTCATAATTTCTTAGTTTTAAATTCTTAGTCTTAGATTAGTTTAGATTAGTTCTTAGATAGTTTAGATAATTCAGATTCAAGATCTCGCTTCCAGAACGCTGCAACTTTCTTCTCGTTTAATTAGTAAGTTTTTAATTCTTTTCATTTTAATTTAGTTTAATTAGTTTCTTATGCTTTCCCGAAAAATGCCCCCACCCACCACCCCCCCCCCACCCCACCCCACCCCCCCCCCATGTATGATGATTTATATGGATCTTGAGTATGATGATGATTGTGTTGGGTTTATGATGATGAGACTTATGAGATTTATTGGCTAGATCTAATGGGTCTAGAGCCTAGAATCGCCGTGAACCATCAATTGGGTTATCCAATAGATCGTGGAAACGATTCAAAGCTCTAGAACCCTAGTTTTCTAAATCTTTTCAAAAACCCTTAATTTTATTGTTCTTCGTTTAGATCAATTTATTGCTTTTATGTGTTTAGATTAGGATTTTATTTTTAATTTCGTATTCGTGAACAAACAAACACAAAAGGAACTTCTGAGCCTAGTTTTCCATTGAGAGACGATTTGGTTCAACTTACCAACCTACACGCGATCCCGTTCTCTTGCGGGCGAGATTTTAAATTTTTGACAAATCTTTATAAGTAGGTACACAAAAGTTGGAATCAAAATTTTGCGCCGTTGCCGGGAAAACTAAAGGTTATGATATTTGTGTTTGTTCGTCGTATCCTTATTGTGTTCTTATTTCATTTATCGTTAGTATTTATTTGTAATTTTTCATTTATTTTGTTTTTATTATTTTCCACTGGTGCGTTTAATCTTGTGTGTTGAGTGTTTGATTTGCAAGGCACATCTACAACCAAGCCCAAGATTTATCAAACCGTTTTCCAAAAAAAAATCAAAAATATTAATTTTTTTTAAAAAAAATTACAAAAAAATGTATTATCCGTACCATGAACCATCGTTCGATTGGCGTCATGCACTTTGATCGCCCATTCCATTGAGCAACGCGATGAATAATTACTTTCCCGACAAGTATGACCAATTGAATCTCCCGATTTTTTATGGACGTCCAAATGAAGATGCGCTTATATTCATTCAGAATTTCGAGTTCCTCACCGATAGTTCTCCACTTCTCAGGCTTACAAGAGATCAAGTGAAGATGCGACTCTTCACTTTTGCGCTGAAGGAAGAAGGTATGAAATGGTACTTAAAGTTGGAGCCCGATTCTCTGCGAACGTGGTATGAAGTAGGCGATAAATTCATGAGGAGGTTCTACGTGCCTAATGTAATATGTGATCATTGTAGATGTCGAGGGCATTTGGCGAATGAATGTTTAGTATCGTATGACAGTGAGCCACAAGTGAATGTTATCGCCGCCCAAAGTTATGCAAGTTATGATCCCAATATAATTCCTTCCTATCCGAGCAATGAATCCTACCAACCAAATGATCCATTAGTGGTGGAGCATCAAGATCAAGAAGATGAGATCGTTAGTTCTCAAGACGACATTGTTCCGTTGCCCATGCAACAAGATGATCATGTTGAGTCTATGGACCCAATTTCGGAGTCTATGCGTCAATGTCGTGAGTATATATGTCAAAGTTTGGCAAATATAAAGAAGATGTGTGGTGAAATGATGGCTAATTTAGCCATATTATTAAACAAGGAGGATGAGCTGCCACTTTGTGATGCGATTAAGTCCACCATGGATGTTGAGGATTTAAGCTTGAAGGATCATTTGGGAGAATTGCCGTTGGAGCTTATTGTGGATCTTACGAATTTGAGCTTTCTCAATGTTTATGAGGATGATGCGATGGAGCCGAATGAGGAAGAGATGTGTACGGAGGATGAAATTGGGGATGTAGTGGAGATCGCCCCTCTTGCGCTTTTCGAGTATTTCATGGATGATTGTGAGGAGGTGTTGCCACTGGAGAACCCAAGAGACGTTGGAGATTCACGGCCACTGGAGCTCATTGAGAATGGAGTAGATGCGATGCCCAATGTAGAAAAGGTGGTGGACGAAGTTATCGAGAAGGATGTGATGATCGAGCCTCTTATTGAGCCACCCATGATCGAGGATGATGTAGAGGATGAGCCGATTTTCGAAGATGAATTTACTCCTCTTGAACTGGATGGTTTAGATGACAACACCGAATTCTTCAACCGGGAGGCGGCAATTTTGGGGATAAATGCAAACGACGTTGTTGTGAACGATATAAATTTTGATAAATTTTTAGAGGAGGAAGTTATGCCACACGAACCATTAGTGGATTTTAATTTTGAAGTAGTGGACGAATTAATCAAGGAGGATGCGAAAGCCGAATCTATTTTTGTGCCACCCGAGACTTTGATCGATATTGAGATGGAGATGGTGGTTGAGGTAATCGAGCATAATTTCCCTCCCCTATTCCATAATATAGATTTTAATATTTTTCAAGTTGTTGAGGGGGATATTAAGAAATTGAAAGAGTTCGGAGTATTCGAGGGATTTTCTATTTGTTCGATGGATTTTCCAGTTTTTAAGGAAGTAGAGGATCACCCTATACCGCACTTTACTATTGATATATTCGTGGTGATCAATTATTCGCTTTTTCGACCTCCGAAGCAAATTGAGGTTTTTGTTCTACGACTTGCTTTCCGTGCTCGCCTTGGTGATTTAAATTGCTTGCATTTACTCTTGGAGAATACTAAGGCGTGGCACGATCGTCACTTGTTTTTGGATCCGGGATAGTATCATTCGTAGAGGATGTCGAGCTTTCGACGTTAACCAAGCGCTTCTTGGAGGCAACCCAATATATTTTTTTTTCTATCCTTTGTATTTCTTAGTTTATTTTTCTTTTTCTATTTTACGTTTATGTTATGTTTCTGAAACAGGAAGCAGTGTTATCGAGTAAGGATTAATCATTAGAACGAAGAAATTGAATTGATTGACGTCGCACGGATCGCGTCGATCGACGCCCAGCACCGCCCGCGTCGATCGACGCTCTGTCGATGTGAGTTTGAGCGGATTTTCTTCGACTGGACAGCAATCCCGCCTACGATGACTGCTTCCGTCAGTTTAGATTTTTGTTCAAGACATTTTTGTTCACGCGTTTGGAGACGAAAGATGATTGCACAAGCGCTTTTTGGAGCCGCTCGCCTATTTTTCAGGGACGTTCCCTTACTCCTTTCCTCGTTTGATTTGCTTTTCTTTATATTTAGGGCAATCAGGAGATTGCCGGATTTTTAGAGGGGGGGATGGTTGAGTATGATTTATATTTGAAAATTGTGCAATTTGAAAATTTTTACGTGATTGGTCACTATTTCTGCGCAGAATTGTGTTTGTCTGACTTGCCTGTCGAAGTTAACTAAATCTGATTTGATGTTCTTATCTTTGAGCGTGTATAAGTGCATAAAATTCTTCAAATTATTATTTATATATTGTAAAATGGTACTTGAACGCAATTGATTTCACAAAACCTTTAAAGTAGCGTCAATTCAAAACTTTTTGTGCAAAAGTCAGTGAATAGCCTGTGTTTATCATCATTGCATGTACTTGAATGAGTTTTGATTTGATATCTCTTTAAAACCGCTGTGTGTAGTTGACTTTGAAATGACGTAAAGGCACAGAAAAAAACCTATTTCCAGCCATATTCATATATATTTAGCCACTATAAATTCCGAATGAGCCAATCATAGCCAAATTATCCATGCTTATAGCCCCGAGTGATTTTATTGAGTCGACCCCTACTAACCCATTAAAACCGTGGGGTAGGAGTTCGTTATTTTTCTAGTTATTAGAGTTTTGGAAATTTAATTAGGGATTTATGAATTTTTGTAACTAAGGACCACCATCCGAAAAAAGAAAAAAAAAGTATAAAAGAAAAAAAACAAAAATACCCCATAAAAATTATAATAAGGGGAAAATTAAAAAAGATAAGAAAAAGAAGGATGGTGAGTCTAGTTGAATTGTGTTAGTCATTTCCTAAGCGCTTTATTAAGGTTTGAATTTTATTGTTTATTTTATGAAGCCTTATGTTTAAGAGGCAAGAGTTGTGTTTGAAAAAGAAGCATATTATGAGCTTCTATATTGTTTAAGTGGTTCGAGCAAAAGTCGGTTTAGAGTAACGAGTTGAGAAATAGCCTAAGTATAAAGGTTACGTTATGAGTGTTTAGTGAGGTTTTTCTTTTGAACGAGATGAAGCAAATTGCTTCGTGATTAGAATAGTTTGGTGAGTTATTGGTCAGGTTAGATCATGAGTTAGCCACATGACTTATATATTCCACACCCGTCCAAAGAGCCTTACATTACAACCCGAAAAGACCTTTTCCGATTCTTAGTTCGATAACACACTTAATTTGCGATTGAAAAGAAATTGATTTTCCGTGCTTATTTATTGTGCATGTATTTGTATGATTTGAGTGTATACACGTCCTATGCAACATGCTTGAGTGCTTTGAGCGTACATCCATATATATTACCTTTTGAGAGGATGCATGAATTTGATTTTGGAGCGGCAATGTAATACGGGTGGAGTGTTTGAAGTTGTGTGACTTGTATCTATATTTTCAGAATTATGTATGTAGCACGACACGACTAATTGCTTGGACTGATTTTCATACTTGTTATTCTTTGAATTTATCGTTTGTTCGAGGACGGACAAACCAATAAGCGTGGGGTAGTTGATTAACACGAATTTGTCTTGATTTTAGTTAGTATTTTATTTAGTTTTTATTGTTGATTTTGATGAAAGTTGGATAGATTGAGCATATTTTTGTAATTTCTTATCTCCAACTTGTTTTATCATATTTTAATTAATTTTATATTTATTTTAGGTATTTAGAAGTATTTGAGTTTGGATTTAGTCAAGGATGGGCAAACGAGTAGAGTTTCAGCGAAAACGGGCCGCGATTTGAAGAATTTGAAGCTGCCGACTTTCTATAACGGTTATTCCATCTGTAACCGTTATAGTATCCTCCCGACCAGCCCTGCCGACTGCTGCCTGCGTCGCTCGACCAGTCCGCCCGCGTCGACCAGTTTGCGTCGGTCGACACAAGAACCATTATAATAGCCCTGATCGACGCACCTGCCCACAAACTCTCTGTCGCGTCGATCCTAAACGGTCGATGCACCGATCGACGCAACTGCTCAGAAATGCATTTTTAGGGTTTCTTATTACCCAAGACTTCCCACAACTATAAATACCCTATGTATTTTCGGATTTTTACATACATTATCATATTCCTAGGGTTTCTAAGGCCTCTTAGAGGCTGACAATCCCAACGACTGCCGTTTAATTTCGTGGTTACTTTTCATAATTTCTTAGTTTTAAATTCTTAGTCTTAGATTAGTTTAGATTAGTTCTTAGATAGTTTAGATAATTCAGATTCAAGATTCGCTTCCGGAACGCTGCAACTTTCTTCTCATTTAATTAGTAAGTCTTTAATTCCTTTCGTTTTAATTTAGTTTAATTAGTTCTTATGCTTTCGATTCATGCTTGATAGTTAATAATTGATCTTCAAACAACCCCCCCCCCCCCCCCCCCCCCCCCCCCATGTATGATGATTTATATGGATCTTGAGTATGATGATGATTGTGTTGGGTTTATGATGATGAGACTTATGAGATTTATTAGCTAGATCTAATGGGTCTAGAGCCTAGAATCGTCGTGAACCATCAATTGGGTTTATCCCAATAGATCATGGAAATGATTCGAAGCTCTAGAACCATAGTTTTCTAAATCTTTTCAAAAACCCTTAATTTTATTGTTCATCGTTTAGATCAATTTATTGCTTTTATGTGTTTAGATTAGGATTTTATTTTTAATTTCGTATTCGTGAACAAACAAACACAAAAGGAACTTCCAAGACTAGTTTTCCTTGAAAGACGATTCGGTTCAACTTACCAACCTACACGRGATCCCGTTCTCTTGCGGGCGAGCTTTTATATTTTTGACAAATGTTTATAAGTAGGTGCACAAAAGTTCGAATCAAGCCGCGACCGCCAAAGTTTTTCATTGTTTTGCCTCCATTCGAACTGTCACGACCCCTCGCCTGAACATCGTCCCCATGTGGTGTGACAACCAAAGCGGAGTCAGACGCCATTGTCGCCGCCTTGGACAATTTGGCCTCTTCAAGTGGTAGCATCGATCGAGCCTAATAAAATGATGGAAGTGGATTGCTTTTTGGATCAACATACCCACACCACGGTACGGAGTAGTAAGACCCGAGACAAGTTGGAGCATGAGACAACTCTCGGACACCGGGTCACCGACCCTCTTTAATTGATCGGCCAGAGATTTTAGCCGTTGACAATACGCCGAGGAATTGGGAAAGTGCTCCATCTTTGTTATAGAGAAATCATGTTCAAGAGTGACCGCACGAGAATGTTTATTATTCTGGAATATGTCCCGCAAGCGATTCCAAGCATCCATTGCCGTAAAGTTGGGCTTAAGAATGGTGTGTAAAAGATCATTAGAAATTGTGGCGTAAATCAACGAGAGGACGGTGGCATCAAGAGTAGACCACATGTCGTCGGCATCCCCGACAGCCTTCTCTTTGTCGTTCTCAGGGATGATGTGATGGAGAACTTGGTTGGAACGTGTAAAAACCTTGAACAACTCCTCCCATGTTGTGTATTGCACGTTTTCTATCTCTAGAATGATAGGAATGTGATTCCTAACGTTAGATACCACAAGTTCGGGGTGAAAAGTTTTCGATTGAGAAATGGTGAGTACAAAGGGAGGACGTCGCCTATTGAGAAAGATGAGAGAAAAAGAGATAGGGCTTAGCGGAAAGAAGTTGAGAAAGAAACCCTAATCTGCTGATACCATGAAAGAATATCTTCCTTACTTTTCTTATTGCCATACGCAAACACATATACATGAATACAAGAGTAATCCTAGGCTACATAATAGGAAACTAAATCATCTAATAATATACAAAATAACACAAAATATATACTATATTTAATATGAACTTTTTTCCATAAAATATAAAGTTCGTCTCGAGTTTGACTTGAATAGTGATATACAAATTGTGTATGCGTTTGAGAGAGAGAGAGAGAATATCAAGATATTCAAGTATATTTAGCTCTGTTCTAAAAATCGCCCTAGGCGCCTGCCTAGGCGCTAGGCGCCACCAATCCGCCTACGATTTTCAAAAATCGGCCAAAAAAATCGTCGGGCGCCCCAGGCGCTGCCTAGGC
Source organism: Phtheirospermum japonicum (assembly GCA_014905375.1). NCBI lineage: Eukaryota > Viridiplantae > Streptophyta > Magnoliopsida > Lamiales > Orobanchaceae > Phtheirospermum > Phtheirospermum japonicum. Next base: position 84,861 of record BMAC01000478.1, read on the forward strand.
GCCCTCGGCGCCTAGGCGCCAGACAATTTTTTATTATTATTTTTTTTAAAAAATTTTTATGGCCAGAAACGATGTCGTTTTTGGGCCTATTTCTTAATTATTTTGATTTTGTAATATAAGTTATGATATTTTTATTTGACTAATAAACTTATGGATATATGTTGTTTTGAACTTTGAATCGAATAATAGTTTTAAATTTGTAAATTGTAACTTGTGATTATTACTTTTAGTTTTGAATTGTCATAAATTTTATTGTGTAGTAGGTAGTATGTTGAACTATTAAATGGTTGGATGTAATGTTGTAAATTAGGGTATTTATTCTCAAATTCTAGGCCCCGTCTAGACGTCCTAGGCGCTGGCCTGACGCTTAGCAGTCGCCTAGCGATTTTTAGAACACTGATATTTAGTATTTAATTGGATTAAAAGATCAATCAAATTCATTTAATTAATAATTAAATAAGTTCAAACACAATTTAAGCAAAGACAAGTTTTAAATAAGCTTGAACAAAATCTTGCTCTCACTATAATAAATTCGTTAACTATTGTATATTCCCAATAGAAATGGTAATTCAATTATGGTGTAGGAAAAAAAAAAGAGGACATATTCTTTGCATTTAATTAAGATTATATGACTGTGATGACCTACAAATTGTTATTAAAATAGTCGATCTCATATATATTATTAAAACTTAAACAAGATCGTAAATAAATAAAAGGTGGCCGGAATGCGTATCAGGTGAGGTCCGGTAAGTCGTCGTCGCCGACCAGAGGTGGGCTGGCGGCACTAGTCGAGTGCGTGTACGAGTATTCTTATTGTTTTTTGTGTTTTAGCAAAAAAAAATAAAAAAAATTATATGGATATACTAAACAATTTTGTATATATTTGATAAATAAATAAAGGAAAGAATTGACATGTCAAGCAAAAGTGCAAAACTACAATACATTAGTCAGTCAATATCATGGTCCGCCATAAACCCTATTAAGTGAAAATAAGTGGCACTATGTACATTACTCAGTAAGAAATTTCATCGATCGTCGCCAACCATTGATCGCTTGTTTCCTTAGCCGCCGACAACACCATTGGTTTCGCCACTTTCTTACGACCATTCCCACAACATTTTATCAAATTCCGACATAAGCAACACCTCTATCAAACACAATTTATTATATGCATTGAGTAAGAAATATGCGGCACATACTTCATAACTTTTATTTGGGTTTATTAAATAAATATTATATTTTTTATTCAAAATTGAAAAAGTATTACAGAAAAAAAAAATTAAAAATCTAGGTCGGGATGCCACTCTGAGTGGCGTCTCGCTTTTGGGAAAATTTCGGGACTCGGACTAAATAAAAAAAAAAAAAAAGTTTCGGGGTAGAATTAAAAAATATATATATATGGAGAGCGGGACGCCACTCCGACTGGCGTCCCGGGGCAAAATTGAAAAAAAAATGTTGGAGAATGATACATAACGGAATCTACGACAAATATTGTTTAATGACTGGTATTAAATCACCCATATATTACTAATTCCTTTCTCACGTGATTTAATGACGGGTTCTCTTTCATTGTGCCTGTACTTTTATTTTTCTTATTTTTTCTCGTATAATTTTTTTTTCTCTGTCCTTTCAATTGTATGAATTTCTTTCCCCAAAATTTTATATCCATTATTTTTTTTCTTACTATTTTATCCTCTCTATCTCTTTTATGCGGGGTGTTGGCTCGAATTTAAGTCGAAAAATAAATTTAGTTACATTCACTTCGATTTGTCGTCTTTTGCCAACCCTGCAGCTCAAAGTGTTGGATTTATATACACTATTTAAATGAGAATAAAAAAAAAAAAATAGCGGGACGCCATTCAAATTAAAGCCATCTGAAAATTCAACACTTTCAGCTGCAAGGTTGGCAAAGACGACAAATCGAAGTGAATGTAACTAAATTTATTTTTCGATTTAAATTCGAGCCAACACGCCGCATAAAAGAGATAGAGAGGATAAAATAGTAAGAAAAAAAATAATGGATATAAAATTTTGGGGAAAGAAATTCATAGAAAAATAAAAGTACAGGCACAATGAAAGAAAACCAGTCATTAAATCACGTGGAGGAAGGAATTAGTAATATATGGGTGATTTAATACCAGTCATTAAATAAATTTCGTTATGTATCGTTCTGGAACAATATTTGTCGTAGATTACGTTATGTATCATTCTCCAACTTTTTTTTTTTTTTCAATTTTGCCCCGGGACGCCACTCACAGTGGCGTCCCGCTCTCCATATTTATTTTTTTTTAATTCTGCCCCGAAACTTTTTTTTTTTTTTTAATGTAGTCCGAGACGCCACTGTGAGTGGCGTCCCGAAATTTTCCCAAAAGCGAGACGCCACTCAGAGTGGCGTCCCGACCTAGATTTTTAATTTTTTTTTTCTGTAATACTTTTTCAATTTTAAATAAAAAATATAATATTTATTTAATAAATATATTAACAAATAAATATATATTAAAAAGGTTTAAAAACTATACTCCAAAAATCGTTTTTTGAGTATTTGTTTCATAGTTATTACTATTTATTTGAAAAATAATACACTAGAGAAACAAATTCAATTTATTAACAAAAAAGAAAAAAATCCTTTCTAAGTATCAAGAAATTACGAAGTCTAAGTAAAATATTTATCAATAAAATCTAAATCTACAGTAAATACCTACAATATCTATATTAGTATATTGCGTCCTTTGGTGATTTATAGGTAAATATATAATAGGCTTAAATACAAAGAATGCCCTTTAATAATTTTATGTACTCCCTCCGTCTCAAAATGATGGTCCTGCGATTGGTTTAACACGTATTAATAAATGAGTAGTTTATATAGTTAAGTCATTAATTTAGTTAGTATTTTCCAATTATATCCTTCTTGAATTTATTAATATCAATTAATAATTATAAAAATCAGTGTTGGAATTAGTATATTTGTTATTGGAATAGTAAGATTTTGCATTATAATCATTAATTGTCAACTTAAGATGTGGAAAACTAGTATTTCAAGAATATTAATTAAGGGTATGTGTGTAAATGAAGAATTAATGATATGTTAAATATGAAAACTGGACTATTTTTGTGAGATTGGTAAAAATAGAATATTGAATTATTTTTGTGGTACGGAGGGAGGGAGTAATATATATTGTGTTTATTTTGTCTAGAAATATTCTGGATCTGTGTTTGTACTGTTGCGAAAGTTTGCAAGTATTTTGCGTATTATTAACCATTTGACTTTTAATTTGGAATTTATTGGTAGGCATTTGGATTAAATGGTACACAACATTTTTGACGGATTAGTTAGCAGATAAACTTAGCATGAGTGATTGTATGACAACCATTCCTATATACATATAAATGTTTGGCACATTTTTTTAGAGACTTTCAATAGTATTGTTTAGAAAAAAGTATTTAAGATGTAATATTTCCTTTATAATAAAGCAATTTACAAATATTTGGGTTTGGAACTGAAACAGATAATTGTAGTTAAAAATTGTAAACAATTGGATAACAAATTGCAGGGAATTTCCCCAAAATACGAGTTTGGATCTGGATTTGGATTAAATACGAGTAGTTAATAAAAGATTTAAACAGTTGGATTTCAGTTTTTGAAAAAAACACAAGTGAACCCCAGAAAACAGTCAAAACCAATCCAGTACGATTTAATAGCACTATATCCACAGTATATTACCGGATATGGGAAAATGATAATCGCTTATTTCATTATGCTGATTGTGGTAATATGTACACTTTAGACTTATTATACTTTGGGCATATTAATAATTGATAGTCGACTGCTTATAGTTGATATAATTAGTTTGAGAGAAATTGATAGTTGATAGCTTGATATAATTATAATTAAAGGTTTAAGGAAATGAAATCTTTTTATCCAATTTAGAGGATTAAATAGGTGTATGTTTGGTAAGCAAAATAAATTACCTTATAACTTATTTAGAGGTAGAGCTGTCAAAATGGGTTGGCGGGGCGGGCCAGCCCATAACCCGTCATAACCCACTATTTGGCGGGGCGGGGGTATGCAACGGGCCAACCCACCCCCAGCCCGCCCCGCCCCGCCAAAGCCCGTGGCCCGAGTGGCCAGCCCATGTAGGCCCGCCTCTTAACGGGCCATTGAGTTCTAAACCCATACCCCTACCTTATTATTGGCGGTGCGGGCTGACCCAACGGGCCAGACCCATCTTGACAGCTCTATTTAGAGGCCTTGTAAGTTCCTTCTAATCAAATAAGTCTCTTTGGTTGGACGAGTTTATTTGAAAAGTTTGACTTCATCTCATATGTTACTATTACAAGCGTTTCAAATAAGCTCATGGAGCTTATTGATTTTATTCCCTTTTTAACCATTTTATATTTTTTGGAAAGTTTTATTATTTCATTTTGTATTTAATTATTTTTTATTTATTTCACCACTTTATTAATTGTTACTTGAATATAAAACTTATTATTATTATTATTATTATTATTATTATTATTATTATTATTATTATTATAATAGCTTGACTCTATACATTGGTATGCAATATAAATAATACAAAACAAAATAAACACTATTATTTTGATCATGTTTTTTTGTATAATTTTGTATTTTGAGCTAACTTATCAGTTAAATTTGTCAAACGCTTTTATTTATATTAGTCAGCTTTTCAACTATCAGTCATCATCAGCTCACAACTAACTTATCAGTCATCAGCTAGCTTATCAACTTTGTCCGCCAAACATACCCTTTCATAAATATAATTTCGAATTAGTTTTTTGTTCAAAACACTAATTTTAAAAACATGTATATATGGGAGTTTTTTTTTTTTTTTTTTTGCCTGAAAAGGTGATTAAAAATCAGTTGAAATTATAGTTTAATTCTTAAAAAAAAAAATATTATATAAAAAAATAATTGCAACTTATTTATTAGTTAAATTATAAGAATATGTATTCAAATTAAACTTAATATATTGAAATATTAACAACTCAATAAATCTTTTATATATAATGATTTAAGATATAAGAATATGTATTCAAATTAAACTTAATATATTGTTAAATATATTCACCGTAAAACACTGTTTTAAAAATCGGATCGGACCGGCCGGTTAAACCGGGAATCGGCCATTGACCCGCTCCGATCACACCTATAAAATCGTTTTAGCGGTTAAATCGGTCAAGAACCGGTCAAAACCGGTTAAACCGCTGAAAATCGTCAAAAAAACCCGGTTGAACCGGTCAAACCGTTTTTTATGTGCAAAATATTGTGTATGATTCAATTAAATTGGCATAATTATATTAATGATCCATGAAACCTAATCAAGCGATATGAAAATAAATAAATTATGTTCGGTCAATTTTATTTTTTTATTTTATCTCTCTTAATAATTTGGACAAATAATTAAGATAGTGATCTATGACTTATATATCACATAACAAAGAATTACATTAATATGTTTAATAGAGTATAAATAAATTAAGCATGTTTATATAATAAATTAATTACTTTTTCCAAATACTAATTAAATTAATATTTATATTAATACATTACATAATATTTCATACTATATAATTAAGTATATTATGTTTTTATTAATACGGTTGGACCGGCGGTTGAAAAATATGTCCACAAATGATTGTGCCAATGTGTTTTTTTTTGTTTTACACAATCAATTAATTACCATTCAAACCAGCTAAGCTAACGCAATCAGTTGCAATACCCGCTAATTTGCAAGCACGATCATTATTAATTGATGAAGTAGCTAATTAAGTTAGCAGATAAAAGTTAATTACAAACCTTAACATAATAAAGAATATAAAAATAATGTAACTATATATAAAAAATAATTTAAAAAAATATAAAAAGCAAAATATAAACTATACAATAAATAAGCATTTTTCTAAGAATATATTTTCCTAGAATTCTACGAAAACGGGTGAATTCATAAGATATTTAATTTTCAACATGAGTTACTCAACTAGAAGCTAATTTGAAAAAAAAAAATACAATTTTTTTTTCAATATGGAGTAACTTGGTCTCATCGCCCACTAATTCGTTCAATTAATCTGATCTTCTAAGTTCGAAACGTGGAAGTATAACTTAGGGGGAATTGTCAAATACTCCCTAAAGACATACATGAATTTGTCAAATAATCCAACTTGTAGATTTAAGTCAAATGGTCCCTCCTTTTTGCCAAATAGTCCAAAATTGTGATATGAATATACCACAATACCCTTACTATCAAAATAACTAATAATAATAATAATAATAATAATAATAATAATAATAATAATAATAATAATAATAATAATAATAATAAAATGGTCCACCACCTGCTGCCACCACCTGCCGCCGCTGCGCCTGCCGCCGCCGCCGCCCGCCGGAAAATTTTCCGGCGAGATTTTTTTTTTTTTTTTTGCCACTAGCAGCACATCGCATTACTAACACTAGGATCTTGGTTAGTGTATTAGTTTCTGAACAGAAGAGTATTGGTTATTGTGTATGGGAGTATTGGTTTTCTTGCAGTGTAAAAAAAACCTAATACTTCTTAGTTACGACGTCACCTACCACTTAAGAAAGAAATACAGAGCAGAAAGAAGAGAAAAAGAAAGAAGCAAAGGAGTTAAGCTATTCATGTTAAACACCAACACATGTCATTAGGTTTGAAATACCCCTACATTGTATTACAAATATCGATACCTCGCAGCACAAGAACCAACACATTGGTATGCACAACCTAATACCATCCACATTTTACATTTCAAAACTTGCAAAACACTACAACAACTGTACGTGCAGAGACCTAACATGTCAAAGGCTAAAAACTTCACAAATACTTCCTAGAAAACGCACAAGAACCAAGACATGTTTTTTCGCCCATTGCCAACTCCTCTACTTCCCTGGAATTGGAGAAATCGAGTACATCTTTCTCCAACTGATTCTTCATGTGATTGACATCACTCAAGAGAAGTGTTGCACAATACTTGGCTTTCAACAAACGTCTCTCATCACGCTACAAAAAACACACACACAAAAAAAATACTTCAGAGCACAAACACACATACTCCACATACAGAAAACACAATACTTCATAGCACAAAAACACATACTCCACATACAGAAAACCAATACTTCAGAGCATAAACACACATACTACACAAACAGAAAACAAAACACTTCATAGCACAAAAACACATACTCCACAAACAGAAAACCAATACTTCAGAGCACAAACACACATACTACACAAACAGAAAACGAAATACTTCATAGCACAAAAAACATACTCCACATACAGAAAACCAATACTTCAGAGCACAAACACACACACTCCACAAACAGAAAACGAATACTTCAGAGCACAAACACACATACTCCACATACAGAAAACAAAATACTTCATAGCACAAAAACACATACTCCACAAACAGAAAAACCAATACTTCAGAGCACAAACACACACTCCACAAATAGAAAACCAATACTTCATAGCACAAAAACACATACTCCAAAAACAGAAAACCAATACATCATAAATATAGAAAATGTCAAGTGATGCGTTTTAACTTGTACAAAATCATTTTTCTTATACAAAACATATGGTGCTTCTCAATTGAAAACAAACTCAGAAGATCGATAAATATAACTGGAATTCTTTTAGGCTAAAATCAAGTATTCGAAACCCGAATATTAAATGGCGAACACGACTAATAAAAGCACATCTAATCCAGCAACTACAAATTCAGGAGAACGATATAATCGGTTTAGCAAATTTCAAAGAGCACACAAATGACAGTAGATTTTAGATTGTTCCAACATTGATGTTTACCGATAAGGAAACCAAAAATAAAATTA